>JAOBRD021067319.1:0-11380 GCA_027575215.2 Hydrozoanthus sils | reverse complement strand
TAGACATTAATGTATGTTAATGAAATAATTTCTTGACTACGGCAGCACTCACTTAATGTCCATTAAACTAGTTTAAACAAATATTTGAGAGATTTTAAAATGAAATAGTAAAGTTTAAATCAAACTACTTTCAAAGTTTTTTAAAAATAATTTTAGGTTTAAATCAAATGAAAATTAGCATAAAGTTTAAATTTAAATGTAATTTAAGTTTAAATCAAATAGATTTTAAAGTGGTTTAAATAAATTTTGGCTGTGGATTAAATATTGCTACCTATGGGCAGGCATACTCTGGAAATCATGAAACTGAAATTTTGTTCTCTTGGTGTAAAATAAGTAATCAAAAGTTATTTTCAGTAACAAAGTAAATGTTGCTGATGGGTGCCCATGAACTGGAACAACAAAACCCCAAATAAGATTATAAAATCTAATTAGAAAATGAGAAGGTTATCGAATCACTTGTTTTAGCACAACACTTTTTAATTAATGATGATCATAAAACAGTCGAAAACTATGGAACAAAAAAAAAACTCCAAAAAAACACAGAAAGCATGTGCAAAACAAACACTGCTATAATTATATAAAATACTGAAAACATTGAAGTTTAAAATATTTGCTCCAAAAATTCATTTCCATTTTAAGAATTCCAGCAGAATAAGAATCGAATTTTGATACCTTGTTTCTCTTCTACAAGTTGTAGTTCATTTAAGCTTCTTAAAAGTTCTTTCATGGTTGACTTCTGGGCTCCATTTGAAATTCGCTTGCTTTTCCAAGCAACCCATTTTTAATTGTTTCCCCATCAGCTGTTTCCCGAGGTAGATTATACTCGTTGAACATCTGAATAGCCACTTAATTCCCCTCCATCCATATGGAAACCATCGTTTCTCGCAACACCTAGGTGTTCTTTTTCTTGCTGACTTACATCTAATTTGTGTTAAGGGATTCCAGTAGGCCTTTCATTTAAGATGTCAAATCTCAAGGTGTTGTGCAAGTCCTTGTCGATATTTGAATTTGGCGGCCTGATCACCGAAACAAAAGAAAACATCATTCTTGTTTTTCTTTTTTGAATAGTGTTCATGAAAAGAAATACAAACGGAAGAAGCGCACATGAAGGAAGAAGTCAACGGTTAAATCTGCCTAGTAGCCTAGCCTCCTCGTACCCAGGTCTCTAGTTTTTAGCCAATGGCATATGCAGAAATAAATGCTTCACAACGCAAATTTTCCTCGCGAAAACACGGCCCTTTTAAATATCTTAAATGACTATTATTCGACTTGAATAGCCGTTCGAATCAAGTATGGGGTTTGGAAGGTTGTAGAACAAAAACTAACCAAAGTTAATGAACCAGCACTCAAAAGGGCCCATAAAACACAGTTACATTGTGCTATTTAAACTTAAGCCGAACCGGTCGTGGTCTAGATTTTCGAATCATATGTCCGTCGATTGAAATCCTACTTTTCCTGAATGTTCGTTACATGTTACTTCAGTTCTCTCTAATCGCAGATCAAAATGTCGAAGTTCCTCCGATTCTCCTTTCGCGCATGTGGACGACGCCATTTTTTGATCATAACTTTGGGTCGCGATGCAGGCCACGTGTATTAAATCTTCAGACGCACGCCGCCGTTGCATGCAGACTGCATGTGAGGCCAACATTGAATTTGCTCAATCTCAATATGCACCTGTCAACTGAACGGACTCACACACTTCGTCTGGTAAGCCTGTGGTGCAGCAAATGTGATTCAAATGTCTATATTCGCCGTGTGCAGGAAAAGTATAGCAAATATGGAGCAAATTTTCAAATTTACTTGACAATTGCTCAAGGATCAAACTTCGTATTTGCTACCATGTTTGCCCATATTCAGTTTCAAAGCAAATATAGTTCACCATATTTGCATCAAATTTGCTCACAAGACAAACTTGAGTGAATCCGATTTTTCGTCCAGTGCTATTGTAAGCTGCAACATCTGCAGGCATTCTGTCAACCGTTAAAAAAACCCTAGTATTCCTACAATATCGGAAACTATAAACTAACTGATAACAGTTTAGAAAATATAACTATACCAGGATATAACTGTATGGCCCTTAATAACTATAACTCGAAAACAAACGCTGGTGGGGTGGGACTGTACATGAAAGATTCTATGAAATTTATTAGACGGCCAGATCTAGTGATTTAAAACAGCAGACGGCCTGGAAACTTGGAAACATACTTTATCGAGCTCAGTACCGAGAGTAAAACAAAAAAAATTTGAATGTTAGTTGGATATATTTACAGACATCCACAGAAGGATCGTGAAAATTTTAAAGAGATGCTTAAGCAGAAGTTAGAGTGTGTATCAATTTCCATGGCTTTGAGGCATACATTCTTGACCATAGTGCTACCCTTATTGACCATATATATACACAAACTATATATGTACAAAAAGTTACGAAGTCTGCTATCTGTTTAGCTGGCATCTCTGACCACCTACCCGGTTTTTTGCACCATAGCAACTAAATTACCTTATTATACTCGAGAAAAATATTTCAGAGATTTCTCACATTTTGACAAGGGTCAATTTGAAATGGGATTGTCACAGAAAGATTTTAGCACTCTTACTAATACTGAGGACGTGAACAGCAACATGAATAATCTAATTAATATATTACTGCAAATTACTGACAAACACGCTCCTATCACTATCAGGAAAACAGGGAAAAACCTCGAATACCAGAAAGAAACAGTTAAAAAACATTAGAAAAGTAGTTGAACTACTCAAATAAATTAAAAGAAAACAAAAGATATAATATACAAAACACACTTTCTAAGTGGCGACCCAGGCAAAATAAAATAAAATAATATAAAATATAGTTATCGGGTTCATATGTTTGCATGACAACGGTGCTCGTCGTGTTTTTTAGTAGTCAAACCGGCGATTAGGTATTTTTAGGAATTTTTGCACAAAGATCAGTTTTATTTTCTTCGGTTCGTCCTTTGAAATTTATACTATAAGGTATTTTTGGGTCAAAATTCCAATGCCTTTCTAATTTTTGGGCTTATTTTTCACGTTTCTCGATTCACCACCATTATTGCCAAATCAGCGATCCTTAATCTAATCTTTTAAACCTGTGTTTCCATATTTTCCAGCAGTGCATAAGTCGAACCGGTGTATAGGTCAACCTCTATCTTTTTAAGCTTTCGTCAATCAAGACCTTAAAACACACAAAAACCAGCAAGATCTCGGTAAAACAAAGAAATGAAGAACATGAAGTAATTAGTTGACACCATACCCATTAACAGTGAACGGTGATAAAGATAAGCACGATGTTGACCCCTTCTTGCTTTAACCGTCGCTTTGGAGGAATACTAATAAAAACACTAACAAGACTCATAGTGATCATTTTTAATCTTATCAAAAAAAAAAGCGTACACATTTCGAAACTTTAAACTGAAGTGTATTAGTCGAGGTCAATTTTTGGGGCCAACTTTCGGGTCTTGGACGGATCGACAACGTTGAAGATTAAAATCCCTTTTCCAGAATATTTAGGCAATTGCGCTAACAAAGCTATCCTCAAATCATTAAATTGTCAAGTATTGTTTAATGCTTACATGATGCTGAGTTTCTTTAATTATCAGTTTCTAAAATATCTCCAAAACACAATTACATCACAAAACAGTAGCATCAAATTATTTTAAGATATTTAAAAAGTAAAGTTTCCACTTGGGAGATTCTACTTTGTTCTGATTAAACATCATCAATTGTTTTCTTAGAGCAGGCTGACCTCGAATAGTGCGTCCGCTGTGTGTAACTTCGTGTCTGGCACGTGTGAAACTGTGTTGGAAAAGGGCATCGACGGCATGCGAAATCTCTGGATTCTTGCGGGAAATCCATCAAGGTTCTTCGAACCAAAGAGTGCTATTAGTAAACTAATTTGTAATCTGTTTCGACTTGAATTGTTAGATGGATGAGAAATTCTCGGAGTAATTCATATGCCCATGTCGAGCAAGGCTTGAGCATATACTGATCAGTATTCATTCATTTGCAGGCATTCCTTCGAAGCGCACGCAAATGGTCGCAGGTTACCGTCTTCTTGCTTTTGCGTGATAGTTGTCGTAGGTATCCGTAAGATGACGGATTTGCTGACACTGTGGTTCCAAGACTAGGGTCATAGTGTGAGAGGGCCGGGTTCGAGCATAGCTCTTCCTTTAGGTGCCTTGAATACCTATTTCTGTGGGACATCCCGTACCTATTGGTTCTCTTTGTTTAGAAGGCCCCTCAAATGCTTACTCTTCTCTGCTAGAGTTGCGAAAACTTATTAAGCTGGTTGGTCATGCTTAGACTGAATCGGCGTAGGTCGGATAGATTTTCAAGTTTTGGTGTTTCCTAGACAACACGTACTTTCTCTGGTTCGCCACCCATCCCGTCGGGACCCATCATAATGTGCTATGTCACTGAGAAAGAATTCTTATGATTTTATAGCTTTGTCAGTGCTTCAAGTCAAATGCTATGCGTGGCGCTACGAACTAAAATGTAATATGCCTGGCAAAGTAAACGATTCGTACATTTGTTATTTTGTTCTCTGCGTTGTTGTAATTTATGATCAACTAAACTGCTTTTTTTTGTGAACGTTAAATCGTACCAGCACATCTGGCTGTTTCCGAGGTAGCCCTGACATTGAGAAAGATACCTACAAATAACCGGAGAACCTAATCGGTAAAAGACGCAGCGAATAACCGGTTCCGCAGTTTTCAAAGACTGGTCCACTGCAAACGACAAAACGTTTTAAAATAACGCGTAATTCAATAATAGGATATTACGTCATAATCAACTAAGAATTCGAAAGTTTCCAAAGCTTAGTTAGAATAAGATGGCTTGTAGAACGTTTCTGCGATAGCAATATGGCCCGAACAACACCATACCATGCCGCAAATGAGCATTTTATTGCCTATCTTCCCGAAATAATCGAGGGTGTGTTACGAAACCTTCCCGCTAAAACACTTCACACAACGGCTCAAGTCAACCGCGCGTGGCATTTGGTATCGCGACGGTTGCTGGGCATGCGCAGTAGTTGCACGATCAATCGGTTTGATCATCACACAATTTATAGCGATGATCTTGAAGAAGTATTTGATGAAGCTTTCTCTGACCCCCGAGTGATAGTGTTGTTTAGTCACAAGGAAGTTTGGAATTCGCGCAGGAACAATCAGACACGTTTGGCCGAAGACCGACATGTGGAGATTTCGGTGAATAACGTTTACCAGATGTCGCCAGCGAGCTGCAAGCTTGTTGGCTGTTCAACAGAACGAATCATTATACAGCATCCCTTAAGTGACGGGTAAGCTGTGGTTAAGTTGTTAAGTTGATATGCTGCTTCGGTGTTTCTTTAGAATAATTTGATAAACATTTTACTCTGTACACCGTGAAAAAATTGAAGGTAATGAAGTTCGATTCCGGACTGCAATCATTCGTCTAAGTTAATTTGCGTCAGTACCTTCCAGTCTCCCATGTGTAAAGATTGAAATATTTACCAACTGTTTCTTTAGAAACACCACCAGCTTGAAATATTTTCCAAACTGACGCCGGGGTAATCTGTCTTTTTGCTAAAGCGCGAACAATCAAAATAAACGGTTTTAGTTTCTTTCTTTTAGAAATTTGGTAGATAAATCGATCTCTCGCTTTAAATCCCTGTACAGTTTACTTAGTTAAAAAAGAAACATAAAACACAGGACAAAATGAGTGCAACTTGCAGTGCACTAATGGCAACGGCAAAGCGTATAAAGATTATGTAATGCTAAGGACAGTAAGTCCAACAAGTAACTTTTAAAAAGTTGACCGCAAATTAACTATTATTTAAATACTTGAGAGTTTTAAACCATTGTCGTAGGCTTTAAAAACTTCTGACGTCAGTGGTTCAAAACCATTAAGTTTCAAATCGATTGTACATTAGCTAGCATAATGTACAAGTCAGCATTCCCCTTCCCCCGGGCAAACCCTAGGCATTTGAAAAAATTGGTCAAATGGCCAGCGGGCAATTTTCGTAGGCAAATGCCCCGCCCCCCGTTTCTACTATGATGGTCAAATGCCCGGCCCCCAGTCCATCAGACCGATATACAAAAATATTAGTTGTCAATTTTTAATAAACGTAACTGTTTCGGCTCAACAGAACTGGATAAAACAGCGGGAACAGAAACTAAACAGAACATTTTGCATCTACTGTGCTTTACTCTCCACCCAACCTATCACGTATATGTATATAGAAGTTGTTCTTTGTTCCTTCTTCTTGTAGCCTATAACCAAATATACTCGTGAGTCGAAAATGAACAGTCATATGGTCTAGTGGTGAACTGGTATGGTCACTAGCTGATAGACACTAGCTCCCACCGGACAAAGCTAAGACAAAGCAAATTGTTTTCTTGTTTAATATAGGTACTTTACGGTCGATAAATGTTCTTATTCCAAAATGACGGTGTTTCAAACTCTTGACTTCTGAGCGCCGTCGGAAATGGCGACAGGATGTCACGCGGCAAGTTTTTTTGTTGTTTGCAAATGACCGAGGGGCCGAGACACTGCTAACTGCCACATGCACGGGCCCCCGGGACTCATCTTTTATCAAATGCCCGGGGGGACGCTCGCGGTTGGAATTGACTTGCTATGACCCCATGATGTCGCCACTATCTCTCATTGCTTTGCTTTAAGTATGCATAATTTTTTCTAAGATACATCCAATTACCCATGACATAAGATTGGCCTCTTAACTTGCTCTTTTTTTAGGGAAAGTGTTGCAGCTTCTTCTTCTACCTCGCTTCAATCTGCGCATGCGCCTGAACAGTTCCGTAGAGGACATGTGTTTGCCACAATACCCAGCATGCAAGGCGTTAGTTACCACACCGTGTATATTCGTCACCCGCCAAGAGAGGCAAGTTCATGGTTCCGCGTGTTTGGTTTGAGCCGGCGAACACCGGTTCAACTCGCAATTCTGTTCTCGCTGCCTCCAAGTAGAGACCTGCTTGTTCATGCTGCGTCAGGTACGGTCAGTTAAGATAAAATAACTCAAGTAAAAATTTCGCTTTCAAACAGAAAACTGCAGTTAAAGTGCCTATGAAACGAAAATTGTTGTTGAGCCCAAGTTAATTTATCACGTTTTAACTAAAAATTGTTCAGTTTGAGTTGCGTTCGACCTTTGTCTTACCTTTTTTCTGCAATTGAAAATCGTATTTGGCGTTTCAAAAGCGGTTCCTTTCCGCGCGCGGCTACGACGTTGCAAACTATAAAAGCTGCAAGCAATGGCGAACCAGATAATGAAGAAAGCTAATAAAGGTGGAAGTTATTGCGTAGCTGGGGCGCCTAACGATGCTAGTTGCAAAAACAATACATACACACCGGGTGTATCAATGCACTATTTCCCGAAAAATACAGTTTACTACGTCATTTCGTCCCCAGTCTTCTTACTTTATGGGAACCACTTTTGTGCCAGACTTGATTCTTTTTCGGAGACAAAAAAATCGCATTTCAAGTTATTTTTTGCAGTTTTTTTTCTCTCTAATCCCTTTTTAAGACATAATAAGCTGCAAAATTGTGAAAAAAAAAAACAAATTTCGTTTCATAGGCACTTTAAAGGTTACATGGCTTTTTGTCAGTAATCAGTATACTTTCTTGCTAAAGGAGTCTTTTTGAGCAGATCTAGAATTTAAGTTTGCATGCCGGATAGAAATACGGGAAATACGCTATTTCAATCATCAACGCGTCACATATGCAATTATTTCAACAATTATTGTCAATTATACACTTGACGAAACATTACTTCTTTATAATAGCTTTTCTGCTATGTTAAATTGTAAATGTTTTTTCTTCATTGCCTATGCCGACGTCCATAGAAATCTCAACCTTTGTAAGGGACCCTATGACCTGTTGTTGCTTCTCCTTGTGGTGTCATCACCAAAATCTTCATAAATAGATAGATAAAATGCATAAATATGAATACTGAATACTATTAAAAGGATTAAGAAACTGTGGAACCTCTTTCCAAGTGATCACAAAATGTCTCAGTTTTTTGGGATTCAATCACGTGACTTAATGAGATGATCGAGTTTCTGCTGGATTTCTCGAAATTTTACCAAACAAGCAAGCAACAAAATGGCCAAATATTATATTCACCAATTTTGGCACTATCTGAATTTTTGCCACCTTCAACCACGGCCTCGACAAACGCCATAAACAATGAATAACCGCAGAACAAGTTGTAGCAATAAAATAGGTTGGCCTATACTTGAATCAAATCTTTCTTTGTTTATGCAAGCGTAGCTCCCCTTGTTAGCCCAGTTATTAAGGCACCCAGTCTGTTGTAAAGGAGGCTCACCTCAGGTTAGATTCCCTACCAGACCTTCACTCAGAGTCTTAAAATAACTGAGGAGAAGGTGCTGCCTTTGCTCTAACATCTGCGAACGGTTAGAACTTCGCGTCTTTTCGGATACGGACCCTGAACCGTCGACCGTTAGGAGTCCCATAATCGGGTTTTAAAACCTGCTGGATTTCCCGACTACCCAAGGGTAGTGCATGAAGGCTATATAGGTTGCTGCAGACTGATCTTGCTCTGAAGGTCAACGGTTCATTTGAGCACCGAGAAGATAATCATTGAAACTTGTTCGAAACTTAAAATTAAAATTACACGCACTGAGCTTGGAACCCGGATCTAGCCGTTTAACATGAGCTTGTTCTCATTTGCAGGGATACGGAACATGTACGGTGAACGTGTTATGATAGTCGGAGGCGTTGGACACGATCGTCTGTTTGTCGACGGAGAAGTTCGACGAGCAAGGCTTGTTGCGCTTTTTGTTTCTGCCGACAGTACCAACTTTCACGCAGGCGCGGTGGCACTTAACAATCGCACTTCACGCACATATCACACATTCTACGCGAATGTGCGAGAGCTCAACGAGCAAATGAAAAACGAAGGATTTAGCCCAAAATTTTCTTTCTTATTCACTTCTAGGTTTATTAATCGCGGTAATTCCTTCTACCTAAGCGCTTGCACTGCTTTCCGAGAGCGGTTTCCCGAGGTGCCCTTACTAGGACTTTATTCATATGGTGAATTTTGTCTGACGCCCGATAATCCGGGTTTGTTGACGCCAGACGAGTGTAAACCTTTTCTAAGGCACAATTCTGCTGTCTATTTGGTCATTGCACACAGGTTTATCAACAACCAGTAGTACTTTAAAGAAAATAAAATGTGTTTTTTTGCTTTCTCATAATTTCTTATAAAAACCTTTGAGATATTTTACCTTACCATATTTGAAACAACAACCAACTTTATTCATCTATAATTAACAGATAAAATTTTTGTCATAGACTATGTAAAAATCTTGAAAAGTTTGCTCTTATTCTTAAACTGGTAGAGCAGCCTTCTAGCTAGTTCAACACTTTTTGTTCTTGCACTGGCATTTAATAGGCCGATTGATATTTCGTCTCGGTGGGGGGGGAGGGGGTACTCCGGGGATGAAAAGGGTAAGGATGACCGTCGAAAAAGTCCCAAAAATTCCCCCTAAAAATCACCAAGTTAAAGTTTTCTACTCCTTTAGAATCAAAACAAGTTTCATTTTAGATCGAGTCGGCTTCAGAAATGATTGAAAGTTTTATTGTTACGAATTCGAAAGTTTTTCAAGAGCCTGTCTAGGATTCCTTATAAATGATCCAAGCTTAATTAAGAGCTACTTTGACCGGGAAAGTCATGCAACATTTTAGGAGGACTCTCTAACAACCAGTCGGGTTATTAAGAGGTGTATTCTAAAGATCCCATTCGATCCGAGCCAGAGCCAAAATCTGGGAGATATTCACTGTTACAGGACTCGTGCTACACGTGAATCATAGAGAACCAGGCAGAATCCAAGGGGAAATAATTCCAATGCGTTTGTACAAAGAGAGGAATTGTACGACGATTGAGTCGTATTTGATAATTATCTAGGGTTCATTTCATAGTTCAAGCTAATTGAATCTAATCAATTATATTACATATGTTTCTAACCGTGATATTTTTTTTATCAAATCTACAACACTATCGTGTCTAATATTACATACTATTAGCCTCAATAGATTAGAATAACTCAGAAGTCAGTCCTATACCAAGTTTCGGGTATATATTTTCAGTACTCTGATATCAAAAGCCTCGTTTTCGTATCACGTTCCTTACACAAGCGCAGACAATTCTTTTTTTTGAAGCTAGATTTCTCTGTCCGTTTGTGTATAGGTTGCACAAGAGCTATGTCTTGTTAGCAAACATCAGTATAAAATGTAACAACAAATTGCACGGCATATTAAACGTTCCAATAACAGAAGTCAAATAATTTCCATTCGTCAAAATTCCCTTTGGCAGAGATGTGTGAGATTTGAACCCACCACATACTACTTTGTGCTTGTTGCCAACATCGGTAAACGATTTACACTCAAACAGAATCGTTACTAAATTCCACCAACCAAAATCACCTTGGTTGAGAAAACCAAAAGATCCGAGTTTTCAACAAGCTATAACCTATTTACATAGTCCTAGCTTAAACCTAACTTTTGTTCAAAACTCGAACTAAGTCTTTCTCAACAAAAGTGGTTTAGGAAAATGGAATTCAATGCTGACCCTGCAACCCACAGAGCGACCCGATGGAAAAAAAGCCTAACCTAACTAAGTTTTAGGTCCTAATGACTTTTGGGCCTAATCAAGTCTTAAGGACTTCATATTGCGTAAGACGTAGCGACCCGAAAATGTCACAAAAAAAATATATTTGCCAGTTCTGGAAACATTTTTTTCTGTTAAATGAGCCCGAAACTGCCTATGGAAACAAATATTAAGCTAAAATCTGAAAACAACACAAAATGGCTGTTTGAAACGGGTCCCCGAAAGTGACCGCTCAGAAGAATGGAGAAGAGGAGAGCCACGCACCCACAAAGAGCACCACGAAACACTTTCAAGCCAAACAAACACGAACCATTGGCAACTTGCGATGGTGTAACTCAAATCTACATTCCAAATGTACATCTTTATCACAACGGAACAGCCCTCACGAATATGAGCGGTAAAATCACCAGCTGGTCAGGAAGTCTTCTATTTGATGCCGGTTCATAAAGGAACATTCATCACTAAAAGGCCTACGGACAAGCTCCGTTTGAGGTCATTTTCAAGTGAGCTCCTGGATGTCCCCAAGCAGCCCTAGCGCTGTATATAAAAACGTGGCGTTCGGCCGAGGTCGCATCGTTCGGATGGTAGGCCTGTGTTCAGACATTTGAAAAATGGTGATGAAAGAGCTCTGAAGTCTGAAAACGTAATATTACCGACAGCTGATTTATTTGTGATTTCTGTCCATTATAAATCAATTAAGGTTTTCTGTTGATTGTATAATTTATATGATTATGACACGTCATA
>JAOBRD021067216.1:0-11380 GCA_027575215.2 Hydrozoanthus sils | reverse complement strand
TTACCTCTCCATGTTTCATGGCCTTAAGAATGTCGTCACGTATGGCTTGCAATACTGTTGTGGTGGACTGACCTTTAAAAATTATACAGCACAATAGCAAGATGCTGTTCATTTGTTCCTGACTCATTAAGAGCAATGAAACAAAAACTAACATAAGCAGCATTCTGACTAAATTGTATATTGGGCTTTGCACTTTTTTGGATAAATAAACTACTACATGATATAGGAAGAGAAGCATTATCCAAACAGTTGTATGAATAATATAAATAGGCAACATAGGAGATGATTTGAGGCAATGTGAATATGCATTATTAAACAGTTGACACAAAATTTCCAGCCCCAAAAAAATCTCCTGCATTTTGAAGTTTGAAGGTTGGCATCTCAGGGCATATGGGTACTGAGTAAAAACTAGCTTAGGTTTTCTATAATAACAACTTTTTTTAAAAGCGGCCTCTTACATTTACCCATACCCCAAAGAGCAGGGGTTCATTAAAGTCTTTTTCTTCTTTTTTTGGACTACAGACAAAATTGAGTATTTTGTCTGTTGTCCAAAAAAAGAAGGAAAAACCCTTGCCAAAGAGTTAATCAAAACCCTGGAGATCATCTTGGCAAATTAAAGAACTTTGGTGGCCAGTTAATAGATCTATTTGTGCCAATGATGAGTCTTGGGTGTGGTCCAGTCCTTGTAAGGACATCAACCAAAGGTAAATCTTTTGGTTTTACTATTACCAAGGACAGAAATTAAACTATATGTATTAAACTGTCATGAAAGATTTTGTGAATTAGTTTTGCTTTTTTGTAAGCATTTTGTGATTGGAAGAACAAAATCCTGCCTTGACGTTTTTGATGTAGACTGTTGATCTACTAATTCGAAGCTTCTATTAGATGATTGCTAAGAGGAATTAAGAAAACAAATAAAACACTATAGTTCAGCTGTTTACTTTCAATTCCTAAATACAGATTGAGAGTCGATCCATTGGAAGCTTTGGTGATTCTGATCATGACACTCTTCGCAAGAAACTGACAAGACAGCGAGAAGAGAATTCCCAACTTGTTTCTCAGAACCACAAACTTATGACAGAACTTGAGAATACCAGTTACGAATTACACCAAGCAAGAAATAGAGTAAGCAACTACCCTTTTGGGTTTTCATCCATCAATCATAAGTGCTAGTGTATGGGCCTTTGGGGATACTTTAAAGGTATTTACTTTAAAGTTATGAGAGGACTTTGTACAGATTCTCAAACCCCTATTATTAAATTAATTTTTGAATATTGTTAATTTACTTGTGTCAAATGTGTGTTCAGTCAAACCCCTCACGACGGACACCCAGATAAGACGGACACCTCTATCAAACTGACACCAAATCTTGGCCCTGGCCATGTGTTTTATCAGTTATTTACTGTATTTAAGTCTCTATACATAAGACGAACACCTTTCTAAGACAAGCAGTTAAGGCTGTTCCTGAAGATGTTCGTCGTAGACAGGTGTAACTGTATAAGTCGAAGGGTGATCCTGGTGTCATGGTCTGTCTCTTCTACTAACTGAGGGCAACTCTTATGAAAATAGTTGTGAGCTGTGTATAACAGACTATCTAAGATCCTCAATACTGAGTCAATTGTAAATTATTGTTAAGTGCCTTTGATCATCTACCTATGGAAAAGGCGTTATATAAATGCTAAACATTATTATGAGTCAAATCCCATATTTTGAAGCCAAATTTGATACTTTTTTGAAAAATGGACATTTTGACTGTTTTTGTGGATTAAACAGAAAGGAATTTATTGAAGAAAGATGATCGCTATTCTTATCATAAATTAATCTGAGTCATTGGCAATTCCTTGTTATTTGGTGGGTTGTAAAGGAGTCGTTTTGTGTGATTTGAAAGCTCAAAAGCCAAGAAAGTCTTCCTCATTGTCGCTTTTGCCAAACAGTACATGCTTACCCATCTGACTACTTCCTGGCGTGGAAAAGTCATAGTTCTTTGTTTTGTTTAAAGTTAACCTACTAGGTATTTTAGCAGCTTTTTTGTCTTTATGTAAATATTTTTTGCTCTTAGGCACTCCTAACAGTAACTTGTATCTGCTCATAGAAAATTAATTTAATAAACAAATACAATGATAATGGAAATTTAATGTTATAGTGTTTGGCTTCAATGTTTCAGCAAAGTTTATGAAGTTGGTTTGGCCTGGGTTCCAGTACTTTTGGGGCTAATCACAATGTGGTTTGTCACATTTTTTTCAAAAATTCCTAATATCTTAAAGCTGAGCCAATCGTGACTGTACTAACTGGATCAGCCAATAGTCCACATTTCCCTTCTTTGTTCTGCTCAGCAACTTCTTTCTTTTTGTAGGTAAAAATTGTTTCCTCAGAGCTGGAAAATGAAAAGAAGCGAATTCCTACCTTTGAGGATCGTGTTGTGAGTCTTGAGGCAGAAATTGCATCACAGGAGGAATTGCTGAGGTAGGTTTTGTTGTGCACTATTTAAAATTATTAGTTTTTGATAACAATCACCATAGGTAACCCCTTTAGCCATAAATATCATATGTCAAATTATGTGTTGTTAAATTCTCCCAATATAAGCTGTACTTTTCATATCACCAGTTTAGGAGAACTTCCCTTGTCACCATTTTTAACTGAGCTGTGTTTGATCAATTTCCATTTTCTCATTAATTACCAAGTGTCTTGATTATTTTGTATTAGTTTTGTAAGAAGTCAGATGTTGATAAACATGCCAGAGTTGGCGCTCGGTCTTCTTATGCCACACGGAGCAAGCCAATAGTAACGACGTTTCAATGTTCCTGAACAAGTTTCACCTTTGAGGTTACACGGTGTAATACCTGGTGAAACTTGGTTCGCATCGTTGTTGCACACGAGTTTCAGCTAAATGTTTTAACGTGTAATAGTGGCTTAAAGTTCTCCAGCTGGTAAAGTGAGAATTGTATTGCGTGCATAAACTAAAACAAGAAAGAATACAAATTGTTCATTCAATCTTGGAAGTTTTTAGAGTATTTTTGGCATGGCTAACATTTTGATCTGAGTTCTTTCTCTAAACACGTTTGATATGAAAAACGGTTTGTAGCAAAAGTTGTTTTTTTGGTTCCTGGTATGGTCAAACTTCTATGTAAAATTATTGACCGGGAAAAAGTACTGTTTTGTAGTTTGAAAATTATGGAACGAGAAGAAGTGAGTTTAGCCCTTTAGCCCTAAAGCGCTACACGGTGCAAGTTTACATGCAACATTGCGCGCAACTGAAACCCTTCGTGTAGCCACACAGTGAAATCGTTGCTTGCAATGTTGCAGGAGTAGGATCGGTTTCGACTTCGCGCAACGTTGTGTGCAACAATTTCAGAGGTGGTTACATGGCGCAATTCTTCCATTGTGCGCAATGTTGTATGCAATGTTGCACCGTGTAGCCATGGCTTTAGGCTAAAGAACTTTTAAGAGACGAAGAAAGATGCATCGATCTAATCTGACTGTTAAACTAAAAACAGTAAATAAGCATCTGCGCCCAGGTTAAGAACAAAGCACCCTATTTTTTTTCAATGCGTATTTTTTTGTCCAAAGGCCTTATTAAGTGTTAAACTGTTACTTTCAGCTGACGCAAATAAAAAATTTCTTGCCGTTTGCATGGGATCGAGGTTTTGTTTCTTACAGTATACGTAGTCAGTAGGAATCGGGGAGGGAAGCGGAATCTTGAATCGTGAATCACGGCTTAAAAATGGGAAGGAATCACGAATCACATCAACTCGCAGGCTGTGAATCATGAACCCTGGACAAAAAAATAAATGAATCATGAATCATGAAGAAATTCTATAAATGAATCATGAACCATTGGTCGAAAAATATCTGGGAATCACGAATTATGATACTGAAAAGATTCCGCTTCCGCCCCCGCGTAGAAAGATGCAAGTTAAACAAAATGACGGTACTTTTATTGCATGGAATGACACAAGGATCGAAAATTTTCAAACAAGTTCATTGATACTATATGTTGAAGAAATGAACAAGAAAATGACTCCCATAATTCCTTTAACACCAAACTATCCACTTCATTTCTGTAACCAAAATCAGAAGTAAGAATGCGGCTTTTCAAAAGAGATGCTCTTCAACTTTGCTTTTTGCTTGCTATCATTATACCTCAAGCACTATTTGTGTGAGTACCGTAATACTACTACTAGTATCTTTGTTAAGCAGCAATTATTTCTGGGATAGGGAATTATTATAATTGTATTTAAAGTAAAGTTGTTGCCTTCCTTCACGGCATTTCTTTTGAACCTGTTGCATGATAGTTTTTTCTAAATATCAATGTGGCGTTGACTTGTCAGAATGACAGAGAACCATCTGGAGCAAGCTAAAGATGAGCTGCAGTCGAATCATGACGAGCTAACAAGTGTCAGGGAATCACTGTCCTTCGCAGAGAATGAGTTGAGAGAAGAAACTCGGTTGAGAAGAAGGTGTGCATCATTTTAACTGTGTGCTTTTTAATTTACCTCCAAAATCTTGTTAAAATTATTGTGTATTGCTATAAGGATTTTTAGTGAGTCTGCGTAGAAAAGCAAATGGTTTACAAGAAAGTACCGGTTTTGGATTCGTCATCAATGGGATAAGTCATGTATGTTGGGCGCCATTTCTGTGTCCTGAGAGGAATGTCGGCCAAACTGTGCTGCCTCGTAAGCCACAGGACATCCAAGATAAAGCGATGCGTTTACGTCTATTCAGTGCAATAAATGAAAGGAAGTTCAAACATATAATATTAGGGTACCCGAAAAAATATTAAGGAAGGCCTGTTTTATTCTAACTTGACCCTTCTAATAAGTTGCATGGCTAATTGGCGCAACTTTTTTCACTCACTGCTCAGAATAATAGGGATCTTTAAGACAACGAGGACAGCAGGACTTCTGGTTTGTCCTTTTTGATCATACATGGCACGTTTGCTTTCTCTTTTTTTTTTTCAAGTTGCGTTTTGCGAAAAGTTTCCTTCTTAAAGGTAAATGAAGACTGAGAAAATATTATTTTTTCGTGGTCGCAGAAACTCCAGCATTGAGCTTACTTCGCGTTGCGATTTAATTTCCAAGACCACGGCGTGTAGGTGACCAACACGGTGCATTCCAACATGCACCATTGTTCTTTGTTGTCGTCGTTCACGTTGCCGTCCGTAGCGATCATGCCTATCAGTAAACTTGACAATAGAAACTATTCTAAATTCAAGACAAATGTTACAGTACAACTGCATGTTGGTTTATCAAGCAAGAGAAATGTTTTCTGTCTAATCAAAATTATCTTCAGGGCTGAAGGGCAATGCGAAGATGCGCTGCGAAACATCGAGGAAATCACAGAGAAGTTTGCTGAACAAGAGGTTGTCTTAAAGTCACTTCGAAAAGAGGTACAGATTTAATAAGCTTTTCTCTTCATTCGTTGGTGTAAGTGATGCTTGATAACCAATCCACTCAGATATTGGTACTGGATAATAAAATGATCTTGAAAATAAAAGTATTCTGAAAATGGTGAACTTAACGTCTCCTGCAATTACACACAGAGCTCGGAAAAGGAAAAGTACTGGAAAGAAAGCTATACGGAAGCTGAGAGAAGCAAAGACGAACTCCAACAGAGAGCAACTGCTATGGAAGCTCAGGTCAACGAATTGAAGCATGAAATAAGGTAGTTTTCTTTTATGGAGTATTTATTTTTATGTTATTGTTTACGATAGTATGTCACAGGAATTCTTGAATTCCTTGATACATTAGAACCCAGACTGAGGTAGGCATTACAAGGAATCAGTGCTGTCATTTGGCGAAGATGTTTTCTCTTTTTTAAATTTTTAATGCATACTGGAAAGGACGAATAGAACAACCAATTTCTATCCATGAAACCCCATCAGTTGTAAAAAACAAAAAACAGAAACAAGATTAAGAGATGTTACTCTTTTTACTGCATCAGTATGATCACCCTATTACAAGGGAACCATTTAAAAACTCCGTTTAAGGTACGTGATACTTTTTTATTTTGTAACAACAGAAGGTATGTTTCTGAAAGGTTCTGTGACAGAAATCATAATTTTGTTCAGGGTGAAATAAAGCTTCACTTTTTGTTCATTTTGGAACTGTTAGACAAGACAAATTAGGATGTACCAGCTCGGCTACGTGCGATTTGCTTGTTTTAGAAATAGTAGATATGAGACAATGTTTACCTCGGAAATAATAGATGATGACGCTGAAACAAATTCGCGTCCGTTTAGGATAACGATAGTGAAAAAAACTACAAAAAATGCCACTCCTAAAAACACCAAGAAGGCAAAAAATTATTCGTTTAAAAAGTAATTCAAAGTTCGTAAGCTTTGTTTTTACATTCGTTGTAAATTAAGCTGCTCGTGCGTGAGTTCGTCACGCTCTGTGATTCAATTGATAAAAATATTTTTTTCTTACAAATCTTTCTCTTATCTTGAAAGGAAAATCCTATAGATCATACACTTCGCTGGTATATACTAAAACACTCATAAAATTTCTTCCCTACTAGTTATTTAACACTAATCCTATTTCAGTTGAGGTGGATCCACCGAAATATAAGAAAACTAATGCCTATTCAAATACCTAATGTTGTTATTTGGTCCTGTAGATTACTACAAGACGAAGGCGTAGCCACACAGGATAGTAGAACTTTGATTGAGCAAGAAAACACTAACTTAAGAACAACGATCTCGAGACAAAGTCAGAAAATTGGTAGACTGGAAAATGAGCTGAAAAGAAATGAGCCATTCTTGAAAGAGAGTGGTGACTTAAACAATATTATCGAAAGACAGAGGGAAAGGATCAGCCAGTACCAGAGGGAAATTGAAGAGACAAAGCTTCATATGTCGAGACTTGAAGAACTTGTCCACCAGGTCCAAGAGCAGAGTATAAAAGAACACGTGAATGCCACACCCTCGGTAAGTCAGTTTGTTCAGGAAGATTTCTTTTGCATCGTAACAGAGTTGAGCCCCGATAACTCTAACCCACCGTAACCCTAATTTCCCGGCAACTCAAAGAAAAACTGATTTTCCCATGGATTTGTGGTTTTAACACCTGTTACTCAATACCCTGAAAATCAAAGAGTCTAGTGCAAGAACGATTTACGTGACTTTTGATGAAGCTCTAAGTTCTCCCTACTTTATCCCTCTTATCTCTCTTATCTCTTTCTATCTATATCTGTGAGAATTTAGCGTTTCATACAAAGTCACATCGTTTTTGCACTAAGCTCTTCCAATCGGCGTAGTTTCCATTTCCCAAGTTTGCTATTTGTGTTACTGTGATTCAACTATAGTTTTTGACCATCGTCACATGTTATCCTCGCCCTTTTTTCTTCTGTTCCTTGTAATGCTTCTTCTTCAGTTCAACATGAAAGGGAATATGTAGATGAATCTTCCTTTTAATGTTTTCCTCCATACGTCCGCTTCCTGCCTGTGTCTTCAGAGCTGTTCTTCCACTCAATCCTCTTCCTCCTCCAAACATGTTCTTCTTCCTTCTTTACCTTTTCCATATCCAACCACATAGCCACTTGTACCTTCTACACACTTGTATATCCTAAGCTCCTCCTTGCCGTCGTGTACTCTTCCTTTTAGGTTGGATCCCTAAATCGGGCACAAGAGAAAGATACACTTGTTCTAGAATTCCTCCGAGGCTGTTTCAGAAACAAAGCTCAAATTTTATCGTTTTATCACACCTTCCCTTAAACCCATAGAATGAAAAGTTTAGTTTCTAATATTTAGTTTAATTCGATATATTTTCAGACTAGTGATAGTGGTATCAGCAGTAGCCATCGTGTAAACGGCTACAGCACAGCCAGTCCAGGCTCTAACGGCAGCTTTCTGAACGGTGACCTGGGTCTGGACTCGCACGACAGCAGTCACGTGTCAGGCAGTGGTGGAAGTACCAGAGCAGTCATAGCAGATCTCAAACTGAAGCTTGCAATGAAGGATGCTGAGATACAGAAACTCCAGGCCAGTGCTGTCGCCAGGGCAGCGGCCCAACAAAAACAGATTGCAGGTACAAATTGTTTGTACAGTTGAAATTACTAAGGCAAATTGAAATTACTTTGAATTATTGTGGTTTCGAGTTATTTATAGGGACTAAAATTGCGGTAAACTAAGGGGAAATTAATTTGGCACCAGTTAGTGTGGAATTCAGATTACCAAGTTACAACCTTGTACACGATTGCGTTAACGAAAGTTCTAAACTAGCCTGTTTCTGGAATCGTTTTAAGTTGCAGTTTAGGATTTTTAGAAAGTTCAGTATTTCTATTTGGTTGAATACCAAATAGAATACCGAATTGATTAGAGACACAGTTTAATTGCTCGAAATTGAGAAACTAAGAAAACCTTGCAATCAGTTAGCTTTTATTCTTTATCTCTGCTATTATTTGGTAATGATATTTGCCGGTTGCCTCCGTTCGTCAACATATTTTGCTTCCAGTTGCTTTGATCCATTTGAGCTTAACACAATCAAGCAGTAGCATACAATTCCTTATTGACCTTTGTAATGTTTCTTCTATGAAGGGTTAGCGAAAGAAGGAGGAGTAATGGATGGGTTGAGGTCTGAGCTCTCTGCTATCGTTGAACGTAGTCGCATTGGCGATCGCAAACAGCAGGAGCTAGAACAGATCATCACTCGACTTGAAGACGAGCTTGCGCGGCATTCTGCACAAAACATTCAACTTGAAGAGAGACTTGCCGACAAGATGGCTCAGAACGCTTCGATTGAGAGTAAACTTGGACAAAGAAACCTGAAGATTGTGGATCTGCAACGAGAACTGGAGGAGAAGATTTTGGAGGTCAACAACCTACAAAGAGATGTAAGTTCGGCAAATGTTTTAGGAATGGTTTTGTAACGAACTAATACGGCTACCCATAGCGCATGATTATTAATAAGAGAATATTAAACAGGTGATCTGAACTTACTGTAAAGCATCGTGGTAACTGATCAAAGAAATACCATCATCATTTCACGGTAGATGATCAAAAATCCGCAAAGCGTCACGGTAGGTGACCAAAGCTCCGCAAAGCATCACGGTAGGTGACCAAAGATTCGCTAAGCATCATGGTAAGCGACCAAAGATGCACTGTAAGGCGTCACGGTATAGGTGAACAGTAAGAAAGAAAATGTAGTTGGCCTTTTAATATCTCATGAGAGATGATAGTTTTTAGAAGCATACTCTCAGAGAAGGACTTTTTATATACTGCACATCTGTTACTAAACGGAAGCATAAAACATGACTTCTTGCCATTTTGTATTAGTTTTTGTAATAGCAAAGGTTTGACTTTGATTTGACTTTGTCCTACTGAATACATTGATTTAGCTCTATTGTTATAAGCCTCATACAGTGACCTGCCCTCAACTGAAGTAATTTCATAACACAGTAGAACATAGTGCCGACAACCGAAATATCCCACAAGTTGAATTCTGTTGAAGATCATTTGATGTTTTAACCTTTTTTTATTGTGCTTGTAGGTGCGCCAGAAAGCATCGCAAATGACACACCTTGAAAAGCAGCTGGACGAGAAAATGTCGGCATACGGCAGTCATGCAGCCAAAGTGAAAGAACTACAGGAAGAGCTGCAGTCAAAGCACAGGGAGACCGGAGAACTTGAAGGAGCACTTGAAGTGAAGGAAGCCGAGCTGAAAGAAGCAAAGGCACTCATGAACAAAGTTAAAAGCCTGCACATGGAACAGTGTAAGGAATTAGAGCGACAGATTGAAGAGGTGGGTAGGACTGTTAATGAGGTAATTTGAGTTGAATTTTGGGAAATCACTGATCGTAGTCCTAGTGTCAATGATGACAAATGGTTTATTTCAGTGCTACTTTCATGACAATAGATTCTCAGTACTACTGAGTGCTTGCATTCAGGAGTAACGCAGTCCCGCTCAGCTCTTCAGATATCTCTTACACACTGTTTGATAAATATTATAAGCTTTGCACCTTATATACAGTTGAACACCGATAACTCGATCCCTGTAACCCCAATTAATATTCCCCGCTAAGTCGAAGCAAACAAAATTTTTCTTAGATTTGTTTCACATATTTGCAGTAATTTGAACTCCTATGACTCTAAACCCCGATAGTTCAAATTCATTTCAATTTTCCTTGGCGTTTTAAGAAACTACAGGAGTAGGGCTAAGAAAGGAAGGGTTTAATTTGATAAAGATAGAAAGAGGTTAAAGAATAACAGTAACCATAAATTATCAACAGTTTGACGCACCAACTGTAACCAGGAAAACACAGTCTATTGTACTTAACTCTCTCAGCCGCAAATACACCAAATGGTTTGCTTCTAAAATCTTCCAACTAGAACTCGTACTTTTCATATTGTCAGTTAATGAGAATTTGATTTTGATCTTCAATATTTTGCTCTGTCTTATCAATTACCAAATGTCTTGTGTTTTATGAGTTAGTAAGGAGAAGTTGGATGTTGGAAAAACTTGCTGGGTCCAAATTTCTGCAGTATTCCTTTACTTTTTAATTATTTTCAGTACCCTCAAAAGCAAGATTCTTCTATGGTTCTTTTCGGTGTCCATTTTTTACTCGCAATAATTACTACTTTTTAAAGTGACGAAACTGAAAAGACAATGGACAATTAAAGACATGACTGCACGATGCAACATTACCTGCAACTTTGCGCGCGATGGAAGAATTTCACCGTGTAGCCACCTTTGAAATCGTTGCACGCAACGTTGCGCGAAGTCGAAACCGATCCTACTCCTGCAACATAGCACGCAACGATTTCACCATGTGGCTACACGAAGGGTTTCAGTTTCGCGCGATGTTGCATGTAGTCTTGCACTGTGTAGCCACGCCTTGAACCTTAACGAAAAACTAAATAAGATGGTGAGGTGTTGCAACTTCACCTCAATATATTTCCGCTTCTTATTTTTTTCTACTCTTGTGTCACCGTTTACAATTTCTTTTTTAAAGTTACAAGCAATGTCGGAACAAAGGCACATTCAGGTCTCACAACTTGACGGAACGTTGTCAGGTACGCTTAACTATCGATGTTTTTATTTACCTAAGTCAGTTTTTTTTCATTTAATTAGTCTTTTCTTTGGCGATTGCTTACTGATTTTTTATGGTGAGGGCACATACTGTTTGTTTAAAAAATATATATTGCCTTTTTTCGAATCCATTAAAAATATTGCATTCAAATTCTAAAAAGATACAAATGAAAATTGTGTTAAAAATGTAGTTTTAAATAAAAATGATAGGATATAAACGAAACGAGCTAATAGCATGGTAATGTGGCGTTCGTTCATAGTACTACTAATGATATGAATAACACTACTACTACTACTACTACTACTACTACTACTACTACTACTACCACTACCACTACCACTACCACTACCACTACCAC
>JAOBRD021067111.1:0-11381 GCA_027575215.2 Hydrozoanthus sils | reverse complement strand
CGATCTAATGGTCCCTAAACTACTGCAGATGAAAAGCATGTGAAGAGTGTGGGTGTAAGTTGGTAGAATTTCGGCAATCATTTGACTTATTTTAGGGCTGAAAGGCTTAGGGACATGAGAAATTATTTGACATGTCTTAATCACACTGATAGCTTGGACGGCCTTTTATCCATGAAGATGGTTTTTAACTGAAATTACTCAAAACTTCTAAATTTTACTTTCATTGCCTTTTATACTATATTAAATTATATTTTGATAATTAACTCTAATTCTTAGTTGTTTTTTTTCTAATTTCTATAGGACTTTCCAGAGTCATGCTTGAAGCCCAGTCCATGTTATTTCGGTCTCCTTCTGCCGACTACAGTTCCTGTGTTTGTTATGTTTATGTACTGTAACTGGATGGGACATAAACTGTTTATACACAACTGAACCATAAGAAATGGAAGTGTTCTATAAAGATGTTTTATTTTGGGGCACAGATATAAATATTATTTATTCACTGTTCGACCAAGTGGATGACTGGAAAGCTTCCACTAAAGATAACTGGTACTAATATGAAAGTCAGAAGAGAGGAGAAGGCCAGAGGGTTACAACTGAAAGGGATCTTAAAGTACTACTGAAGCAAAATCTTCAAACTATTTTAAGATATCCAAAATTGAAGTTTTACCCATATATTTTCCACTGGGACACTTGTAACCAGTTTTAAAGTTAAATTTTGCTGAGAATTTGACAAAATGCCTTTTTTTGTGCCAAAGCTGCAAAAAAAATTTAAGCTCATTAGATATGTATGATGTCACATGATTTGAAAGCCAGGAGATCAATCTCACTTTCCGGGTTTGCATGACTGATGGTCCAGTGTTTGAGCAAAAAACTCACTAGTTCACTGTAAACGCTAGTATAGAGCAGCTTGGAATCTGTTGAAACCATGTGATGCCATAAATCGCCATTGAATGTTTTAAATTTTGTTCGCACTGAATGCACTACTTTGAAAGTTTGTTTCAGGTAAGCACTTTATCCATTTACAGTCCAACAGAAGTGTTGGAAAAGCCCTTAGAGCTATAAAAATTTCAATGACAAAATGGATTCAGCAGCACTTTAAGGCAAACAGCAGAGAAAGGGATGAAAAATTGTCCAGTTGGAAGAGTTGGAATGAAGCAGCACAAGACAGAGTGGTGATTAAATACATGCTTTTGTTTTTAAGAACCAGCAACTTCAAGCCTAGGCGTCAAATTGTTTTACAGAATTGTTCTTATCTTCTGATGTTATATGAGTAATTAAGAATGTTGTTATGAACTTACATGTTCATTGCAGTCTGTGTTCAAGGATTAAATAAAAATCTTAAATTTTTCTAATCAAAAATTTTAGCCTGAGCGAGCTTGGCCTGGATGTTCAACTGAGATTATAAAGTTTTTCCTTATAAGAAAAGCATGTAATGTGCAGGTCTAAATCTCCATGCAGAGGAGAAATGAGTAGTAAATGATGGTAAATGTGTTAATTATCTATGACCTGCTTGTGAAGTATTCGTCAGATTTGGTTTGAAAAGTGCTGTTCAATTTGTGTACATTGCTGCGAATATCATTTCTTAATGCACAAAACATAACAATTGTGTGCTCAAGAACGTTAGAGTTTTCCGAGACATAAACATGATAAAACTTGCATTCTGACATGTTCAAAATTCAACTTTTCTTAGCTAATGACCGTGGTAGGGTGGGAGGTACTCCAGGGTGAAAAGGGTAGGAATGAACATCGGAAAAGTCCCTAAAATACCCTAAAAACTACCAAGGTTCAAAACTTTTCCACCCAAAATTAAACTCTTAGTGTAAGAGTGCTCAAAAAGTACATTTAAATGAAATCTATGGGTTTAAATTTGGTTAACTGAATTGACATTTTTACCTTGATAGCTAGCGGGTCGGCGCCAAGTTGCTCTGAATACGAATGGCGCGCGCGTAAAAGAAAGACGTTCGCCAAAGGAGTTTTGCCTTTCGACTGATTCAGCACGCACTTATACCAAAACAAGGGACGGCAAGCAGTCTAATAGCCTCGCGTTTCTCTACCCTAAGCAAAATATTGGGGGCTCTTGGTTTAACACAGGTTTTCCTTTAATAACTCCTAAAAAACACGACAGTCATACTATACCACCCTAATATAGGGTGTACTAATAATTTCATAGTTGGCCAAGTTTTCTATAGTTGTTTTCTAAAACTGAACAACGATTTAAGCTGTGTAACGCAACTTTCGTATCGGCTACCATGACTTTGTGGCAAACTCATTATTCCACTTCAAAAGAACATCCCATTAAACCATTCGGTCTACAACTCTTATTTATGTACCTATGCACCAAAAACATTTTCATGTACAATCTGTTAGTTTGCTCGTGAGCTACATCGGAGTTTATGCCATAGAATGTTTCCTCTCCCGCCTCTATTGTGACTTCAAACCAAAAGTATCTTACTTTATATAGCTACGTATGCACGAGACTTGTTGCAACGGTTTTTTAGGCCCGTTTACACTACATCGAAGTTTTTGTTTCACACGACTGCCATAGCCTGCGTAGCAGCAGTTTTTTAGGAGAGAAGCAAAGGCCACCATGTTAAATGCGCGAGCAAAAGTAGAAGACCCAGACGAAGACTAAGGTGATGAAAGGTCTAATAAAATTAAAAACGAACCAACAGCCCAGGAGGATCGAAACAGCGAGAAAGAACTGAGTGAGTTAAATGAAGTATAAAAACGAGCTACAAAGCCTATGAAGAGAATGGAACTTAAAAAGTTCACGGAGCAGTCATCTTTTTATTTGGTGCATACTAACCCGTACTATTTTTGTCCGCGCTGTGCTGTAAAATATGCAAAAATGGTTTAAAGGCCGTTTTAAACCAATTCAACACTACGCCAATCTAATTTATAAGGCTGGTACGAGTTGCTCACACGGACCTGTGGTTGCACATAGAACTTCAAAACTCAAAAGAGCTTATAGCTTAGATTTGCGATTTGCGAGACACTTGCAAAAATACGTGACTTATGAGGGAAAAAAATAGTTTTTAAAACTATGCACCGAGCAAAGAAACTGGCAGAAAGTCCGCCAAGACACCACACTATCTTAATTCTGTTCAGTCGAGCAAAGGAACAAAAGAATGTTCAAAGACGCTTACAATTTGCAGATGTACGTAATTTTAGTTTAGAATCATAATAGATACACCATTTCGACTCTTTTGATTTGAAAGCAGAGTGCATAAATCCATGTCAAAGAAGTTTTAAAGTTTCTTCGAGACGTTTGGAGCCCCGTACCTACTTGTTCAGACGATTAGCTGAAGGGTTAAAAACCATGACAACCAATAGGTTTTGTTAAGAGTTAACCCTGGATTACGGCTAATCGTCCGTTTGAACAACTCGGCCCTGAATTAAAAGCCGACTATTTTCCGTGGCTAGGCAACATGCGCCAACTCAAACAAAAAATTCAGCTGAACAAAAAATCAGTTTTGTTACCGTTTTTCCTATTTATACCTTCCCAAACATACTAAAATTAAAATTTCATCGGTTTATTTTATTTCATTAAGATTCCCGATGCTTATTTCGAACTAAAATTCAGAATTTGCTCCAATTTAACTCATACTCGGTACATGGCGTAACACTGAGTTCAACCGGCTTTACAATACACAACCAAATTTTCACATATCTTCGTTTTCCTGCAAGTATATATATTTTTCAGTTATTTGTTTTCTTTCTCTGATAAACTTGAAGGACAGTAAAGATCAGCAAATGATAAGGAATTCATTTGATCAGTCAATCATTCTTCAAAATCACAGAGCAGATGCACAAACAAGCAACTGGTAACCGTTAGTCAATATCTCTCTATAAACTCACTTGCAGACAAAAATTATTCGAAATTTTCAATATGTAAACATTATAGTAAGTTAATTGCTCTGATGGAATCGAACGAGTAAGTTACTTCTAGGTATTTGAAAAAAATGATGACGTTTAGTTCCTCTACAAAGCACTAGCGCAGCATTTTGCAGATTTTACTGCACTGTGAAAACAAAAATCATAATTTGTCGATATTCGTGAAAGTCTTTCTTACTGATTAAAAATAGTCATTTTGTTTACTTTTCTTTTCTTCCTTTCTCAGCTAAACAAAACTTTTTTTTTTCTTTATGCGGTCAGTGTTGATTGAAGTTTGTCTTCTTCGGTGACTTATGCTTTATCGTTTTACAGTTTGTATTACACTCTTTTCTGTAAGAATCTTTTTTATAAGAAAATGAGGCTGAAAAACACCTGAGGCTGAGCAAACGCGAAGAGCTTTTATTTTAGATATACTGTAAAAGATTATGGAAATAATTCTTTTCTCTTCGATCAACTTTAATGTACATCAGTGCAAGATCCGGCTTTAGTGTTCTGCGTGTATACAAGCTTGTTTAAATATATAGTTTTTATCTTTCATATCTTTCTTGCCGGCTATTCAATTTATGCTTTCGATTGGTTTCTAACTCTATAAACGAACAAGAAACAACACTTGCACGCCCTGAACACTACTGAACACTTATGCTTAAGAGCATTTTAAGAACATTGAGGCTGAAATCCCAATTGCAAAAATGGCCTTGCCGCCCGAAAATAAGACCTTCTAAACAAAAAAAGAGTGTATTCTCGGCACTAGTGCCATAAATAAAATCGTTATAAATATTAGATAATAAATAGTAAACAATGAAAAATGAATAATTTTGAAGAAGGGCTGACAGAACCACTACAAATATCCCTGGCGGTATGAATCATATATTTCGAGGTAAGAGGATCCATAGGTCCTGTCTCAAATGCTGCACTTAACACTAAAATCCGTATTTAAAAATTATTTTCCAGGTTTCCTCACCGCAACCACAAGGTAATTTTGTTTTTTTCTTTTGCTAATTTAATGTCTCTGTATTCACGTGCGGTCAACAAATACCAGGTAACTTAATTGCAAGAACACGCAAGCGTAAGTTGTTTTATCTGTTTACGGTAATAGTTAACTTTAGGAGCTTTGAAATATTTAGCAGAAATTCCAAAAAAAGGTCTTAGGAAACTATTGCATACATTAAACAAAACACTCTGGACAAGAAACTTATGAAATGGCCTATTTCTGAAAGACGTAAATAGTCAATTAAATTTTGCATTAATTGACTTCATTACGATAAACAGAGAAACACCTCTGGACTTGTGAAGTGATTTTTAAAATACTTTTGAAATAATGGAGACTTGAATAACTACGCCAGTAGAGACTGCGACAATGCAAAATTAATCGTTGTTTGCTCTTGTTTGCTTTAGTTTAAAGGCTAGTCTCATTTCAAAAAGCTATCTCGGGTGTTTGTTAAGTCAGGGTTGATGCGTCTCAGTGGAAACTAAGAAGTTGCAGGCCAACCTTGATAAACTCTTTTTTATATAAAAATCAGAGATAACAATGCTAAAGCTCAGATAATTTGTACAAAAAGGTGACGTCCACTTCGTCAGTCCTTTTCTGCAACAACTTGACAGCCCAGGTGTCGAACGAGTTTAAAGGGTCAGTATCAGAACTGAATGGTGTAGTTTTGTTCGGACTACCAAATGCCACCGATTTATTAACAACCCATTGATGCTATTCGATACCACAGTCATTTTAAAAACGAAAATTCCATGTCACCGATATTTCCAAAACAAAGAATATCCGTAAGAATTTTTTCAGTCAAAAATCGGCCAACTGAAAAAAAAAAGAATAGTCGTGCATCCTCGGTCTGAAAAATAATATTCTTAGAAAAAAAAGAGCTAGTGTAATTGATGCTTGCTGTGTTTAGGGAAATAGTCTAAATAAACTTGAATGAAACCGTTTAGAAAACGGTATTGTTTTTAAAAAGAGCGATACAAACAAAACTAAAACACCTTTTCCAAACATCTACTGAAAGCTTTGCCAAAAGAATTGAAAAAGTGATCTAGCCGCAGGACTAGTACTGTAGTTGTAATTCTGAGTATACTTCTTGGTAATTTGGACTAAAAGTTTTCATTTCAAAATCAAAGACTGTCTCAAGCTTAATAAATGCTCTCAATTACGTATGTAAGCTTTAGAGCTCATAGGTTTTGGAGTAAGCAGAAAAGCTTTTACATTTATTGAAACAAAATGCCGTGCAGTGTTCATAACTGTTTTATACGCTTTGTTTTTAACGCGATGTTTTCTTGTCATTTCTTTTCTCAATAAGCAACGCCATACGTATACACTCGTGGTATTATTAACTCTTCGACAGTACTTATATTGTTTCTCGGCTTACTCAATTAATCTACAGCTCTGAGTTTATTTCTTTCATCGCAAATCTTGCAACTTCTGTTTTTTGACACTAGTTTAGTTAACTGAAAAGAAATTTTAAAAAGTGCCTAACTTGGCACGGTTTCACTCAAAAAACGATTTCTTTTGCAAGTCTATGTCTCAGTGAAGTTAAAATACATATATACAAAACTTCAGTCGACTTATCTCTAAACTTCAGAGCTATTAAAATCCTCTTTTTCTGACAGGTTTCACTTATTTGTTTTGTTGTCCTTGGGCTACTCAATCAATCCAGATTGTTTTCGAAAAACAAAATTTTAACAGTCTACCACTCAAGAAACACTGTTCTTTGTCCTGTCGCGCCTTTCAATATTTGCTGTTTGTTTTGTTAATGGTTTGTTCAACATTTCTTGAAACAGCCGCCAACTAGTACCGTATTACTCCTAAATAGGCCTGGCTGTCCACTTGTTTGCTATGTCCTTGTCGCATACAAAAGTCCCAACTATCCTTTCATTGACACGCCCGCACTCATTCAGAGTTAGAACAGTAACAAATTGAAATGAATAAAACGCTAATAGCTCACCTGTACAGCTGTGTCGTTCAGGCGTTAGCCAATGATGCACGAGCTGCTACTGTCTTTTCTCAATTACAGCTCAAAGTACCTGTTTTTCCATAAATTACAATCCTTAATTGTCTTCTTATGTTCAAGGCGTAAAATTGTCATTAAACCTAACTTTTTAGTGCGGATTGTCAAGACTTTTAGCTTAATCTGCATAGTTTCAAAAGCTACCGTGGTTTTAAATAGCAAATAGGGTCATTGATGAAAACCAGACAATTAACTTTTATGATAACAACAGCTAGAAATAATAAACTTTTTGTATACGGACGTAATCCCGGAAAATCATTCCACGTGTTTTTCAGTAATGTAATGAAAATGTAGCTCTGAAGAATTTTCTCCTTACTTTAAAATTGTAAATTCATTCAGAAGATACTAAAAATAGGTTTTAAAACTCAAGTATTCTCTTAGTAAATACCCTATACGCATGATAAAACAGTGCGGCACTAACAAAACAATGCCCCGTAATGTCACATCTTTATCAGGAGCCAGCCGTGGCTTGTATGAGACAAGTCGAGGTTTTAGCTTTGAATAAGAGCAAATCTATTTTGAAGAAGAACTAAGCACTTCGTAGAAAATTAAGAAATAGTGTTTCAGATGATCTAAATCTTAAACCTTCAGTTGTAGGTTTGCCCTCAGATCTCCACAATAGGCTCACACCCTCTGCCCTCGTGTAATTTGCCTTGTCGGACTATGGATGCCTTCTGCGTTAGGTTGCTGAAAATACAGTGAAAGTACAATGGGCTCTTGCAAAACTTCTGGGGCACGAAAAGTTCTAAGACCCATCATCGAAGGCTGTACAACATTTTGTCCTTTAATTTAAGTTACTTTTCTGCCATTCTTCTGAAAATACAAAATTAAACAAACTACCACAGGAGAGAATTACAGACGAGCACTGCTTCTGTACTGACTACACGTAAGATAGTAAATAAGTGGGTAAGCAGGTTATGGTCGTGTACCATTCTTTTAATGCCGTAAGCTCTCAAAGTTAAAGTAACAAAATGCCATTTTGAAATAAAATGGATGGCATTTTTATACTTGTAATTGTAGATACCGTAAAGTTTCCGATCAAGGCTATAGCGGCCTGCTTTCCTTGCATGGCCGTTATTTTGAAGCATTCAAAAAGCACTTTAAAATGCGTAAGCCCATAAGTGTATTTGTTTAAAAGCTCTTTTGAATTTTTTTTTTCTTCTTATTGACGCTTTAAAACATACTTATACGCTATATGGATTTTATCTTTTTCAAACCGTTCAAAAATTTAGCATGCACAATTATTTTACGGCCGACGCTAAACGAACTCCAGCTTTTTCTGTTTGAAAATAAACTATTTTCCATTGCGTGCGTTGCTTCGAAATGACGGACGTTTAAAGTATCTTGTAACTTTAAATGGCATTTCACTATACACTATAGTGTCCGAACAAAAGCAGAACAACTAATACATCTTAAAAACCGGCAGTCCGAAATTTGTTCCCTTAGATTTTGTTGTGTTTAATTTGATATGTATCAGTATTTTCCTGGATGCAATAGTGAAACCCGCTTAATATTCTTTCCTGCCAGCTTTAATTTGACGAACCAAAACCTCGCGATCGAAGCCGCTTAAACCTATGGTAATGGTAACATTTAGCAGTTGAACTTGCTTTCTTGACTTTGCAGATGTGCGGCACTGTCGGACAAAAAAAGTCGGCTTCCTTAATCCTCCAAACAATCAAGTTTTCTACTAGTTTGCAGACTAATTTGCACCAGTACTTAGCTAGATTAGACTTTATAAAGCAGGGAAGTAGCCACACAATAGAATGTAACTGAGAAAGGAGTATGTCATACAAATTCCTCTCGTCAGCTCTTAAGTCTAGATCTGATAAAGATTCCAGTCAAACCGTTCTAAGTTCGAGACTATTATAATAATTTTATGTTGCTTGGACTATAAAAACTATAGGCTATGATTCTTTTTCCAAGTCATTTCATGATTACAAGGTGCGAAAAGGCTTGTACGCTTCTTTCTGCCACGCTACCCTCTATGCATATTCTATGTTACAGTACGATATATTAACTGACGAGCACTCAAATCCAGTATAGCGGTCTATTAAAGTTCTTTGTTTAAAGTTACATTTACCACTCTGGTTGATAACCACCCTGAGCCGCTAGTACAAAGCGAGAACGTATCTGAATTGCGAAAAACAAGTAGTATTACAGTTGTTACTGGGACTGATCGTGACTGAAATAGCAGTAAAAATACTTCTTTTTGATGTTTAAAAACGTTGCTGAGAAATTATGCAATATTCTTTCTTATTCAGTTATTGTCTTTGCAAAAAACAAGCGAGGAATGGGTCACGTAACGTTTTGCATATCTTGCCATCTGTACCACCCTAACTTTTGAGACACTAAAACTATGGCTTCGCAGCTTCAATTACGAAAAAATACATTTACCCATGCAGTTGATTCTTTTGCTTCCTTCTTGAAAATTCGTGTCTTTTCCACTAAGTTTGAGGAAAGTTGTCAAATTTTTATTTGGAGGGCTTATTGATAGATAAAAAATTAGATAAGCCAAAAAATTCTTCAGTCTCTATATGTCCAACCAACTTTTCGAAATTTTCTTTGTTTTTGTACCTGGGAAACTCATATATGGAGGAGCTGAAAACAATAATTGCTGCCGAGAAACAACTTAAGATTTAGAATACCTTAAATGCCAATTCCGATTCTTTACACGATTGATTTTAGAGGTCTCAGTGAACAGACAAATATTGTTTTCCTTGCCTCAAAATTTGAAAGAACAAATCAGTTTTAAGAACTGGGTTTTTCTGATCCCGGCTGAACTAAAATGAGGATTGGGAATTGATAATTAGAGAAACTCGGATTGTTCCGATTGCTTTTGAGTGGTTCAAGTCTACTATCAGTTTGTCTTTTGAAAGCGTTCAGACATTCTTGAACTATATGCAAAAAGCCTGGAGTTAACTAGATTAGACCGATATGGTTTTGGCTTAGGCTAGCAGAGAGAGGATATTTAATGTCTTTTGAAGTACAGTCGGGGAAGAATTATTTGACAGTGTTTCGGTAAAAAAAAAAATACTTATAAAACAACCCGCTGTGTACTTCAGTTTACCACACTAAGATGTATGTCGAGTAACTTTACACAATACAGTAAATCACAAATATATAAACAAACCCGAACAAAATTTAAAAGATCATGATCAATATTTTGTTAATTATTACCTCTTAGTCTTACTTTTTTACAGAACGGCTAAAAGTTCTTGAACATTCACAGAAAAATCTTTTAACATACATGACTTTGTTCGAGCAAAGCGTCCGCACTATTTCAGTTTCACTATACTATATCGCGGTATTGTTCGTCCTAACTCAAAAAACACAGGACTATATAGTATGCATATATCAGTTCTGATGAAATCTCATGAAAAACGATATTTTCCCACTGTGTTAATCAAAAACTGAAACACTGGACAATTACACTGAGAAGAGTCTTAAGTCACTAAACATAAAAAAATACAAACAAATTGAGAAGAAATTTTGAGGCTGCATGGAGTGCCTTGAAACTTGGTCGACTGAGGCAACGTGTCACGGCTGAAATGGGCTCGCCAGGTTGTTCCAGAAACCGGTTGGTTTTAACACTAAGTTAAGCTAAAATTTAAACTTTTTATCTTTATAACGAAAGGTTTACTTGGCTTACAATCACTGCTCAGAGTTTCATACAATGCAAACATGTTAAGCACAAATTTCCAAGCCAAATCAGCTAGCGGATTGTAAGAAACACGAGGCATGGAATAAAATTTAACCCTGCATGCAATGCAAGAAATCTGCTTGAAAAGAAAAAACTACGAAACAAAAACTATACATAATATTGCGTAATTCTACAGTATATACATTACATAAAATGTGTAGAAAAAACGAGCCCTCCCGTTTTTAAACAGTCCTTTATCTGCGCATGAGACCATATCAAGCTATATGGGAGGAAGAGTTACACGTGGGCGCAAGAAAACGCACTTACGATCGAAGTTTCTTGCTACTAAATACTTATATATAAGATTTGAAATTGGGAAATAATGAAAATTGTCGATGAGCCAAACTTGACGATTACTTGCTGAATCGATTAAAACATAACGACGTAGAGAAGAGGATTTAAAAGATAAAAAAAAACTTCGAGTTTAATACAACAAGGGGAACCCGTAGAGGAACATGCGGCAATCACGTAAAACAATTTAATGGAATCGAACTTGACAACCCCATCGGTCCGCCTCAACGCCAATGGTGCGTTGTTTGAATGTTGTGACCCATCATGGATCGGGTTAGGGATCTCAAAGAAACCAGAATACAACAAGTCAATAACAGTTTCAGTTGAATATAAATGAATGAATCGAAGTAGCGAGAGATACTCGATTTGTAACGGTAAAATCTGTTCATAAAACTTAACATTACCAACAGACCCGGGGGGGGTACTCCCATATATTTACTATATAGGGACGTGCCGCCCGCCAGGGTATTGTTTTTGAGGTCCTTGTCTTA
>JAOBRD021066897.1:0-11381 GCA_027575215.2 Hydrozoanthus sils | reverse complement strand
TGAATGAAAAATAAGAAAAGCTGACAAACAACGAATAACTTTAAAACGACTATATAAGTTATTCGTTGTTTGTCAGCTTTTCTTATTTTTCATTTGTAATTAAGCTGACGTGGTCCCCTTACTGGATCCGACGATACAGAAAGTCGTTCACGGGTTTTCTTATAATATTCTATGATTATGGTATCTTTAGCATAAAGTTCGCTGGAGCTAAAGTTTGGAATTCACTCGATGCTGACTTGAAATCTCTATTCATAAAAGCCTTCAAAGCCAGACTGAAAGAAAACTTCATGATTAACTACTAGCAAAGCTACGAATAGCAATATTAATGCATTTGAGTACATCATTTTTCCTCCTTTCCTGATATTATCAACAATCATTGCAGTCCTTTATTTTTTTTCCCTTTCTTATGTAGCTGTCCATGAGTTATTTTGTCTAATTTATTCATCTTTTCCCCGATCTTAATCTATTCAATATAAAAAGAGTTCTGGTTGGCTGGCTTGTTTAGCCCTCATGGTTATTCCAGCCAACCAGCACCTTCCTTTTTTCAAATCAATTTATTTATTTAAAAACATGTAAACTACCAAGATTTGGGTGAAATAAAGTATATTGTTGTTGTTGCATTCAACAGTCAAAGTGGTTGCGAGCACAGCGAAGGGGACTGAGACTGCGCCTTTGCTCATTCTGAGTGTTTCTCAGACTTTAAAACAGCCAACATGCATACTGTTGTATACTTTTTATACAAACTTCGATCAGTTTAAACAGTGATCAAATATCGAAATTTTGTTCTTGCCAAAGTATGTACACAAACACAAAACCCATTTTTTAAAACTCGTGGTAAAGTGCCTGTAGAAACTCCAATATTTGGATTTCTTGATAAGTGTAGGTGACCGTATGGGGCCGAATAATCAATTTAACGTGTTTTCAATTTTCTTCCAAAATTTGGAAAAAAAATGAGTACACAAGTGAAATTAATCCTAAATTTTACAAGGAACCATGCTAATGCATGTTTATGATATCGAGAGCAAAACTCTTCATTTTTCACGGTACCGACTCGAGAAAGCGTTGCTTATATATATATATATATATTTATCCCACGTTTTTTCGAATGAAGACCATTGCAACCTCAGGAAATATTCGGAAATGGTTTAAAATGGTTTCTAAGGTATTTTAATTAATTTTAAAATTTTGCGTAAAATCTGAAATAAGAAAAAAATGCCTCCGTTGTTATCCAATCAAATCGAAGTAATTTTATCCTCTATTTTATAAGGCATAAAAATATTGTTAGCAAACCCAGTTTTTAGATACACTGTGGAATCTCTGTATTGTTGGTTTGTCATTTATCCTCGTAGGGATTCGGAGTGGAACTATTAAAACTGGTTTATCTTCAAGTAGGTTTGATAAGTCATCAATCGGAATCTCGTCCCTCCCCCCCTCGACAATTTTTCCCCACCTACCTCGGCCTCCCGGTCATCTGGACCCAAACCAGCGACACAACAAAAAAAAAACATTGCTGGAAGTACTTCAAAATAGTTTATTTCTCGAGTTATACAAAATGAGTATTCTGCTTACAAAACTAGTCTTAAACATTGCAATAAATATAGACAATTTTTAATGAAACTCGTACGCATATTGGCAAAATAAATTAGCATAAAATTGTTTTTTTAAAAATAAGTTAATTTATATAGTATATTTTGCAAGCACGATCCCAGCGTGTTCGACTTTATTCTATGTAGTTGTCCATGGTTACTCGGCGACTGATTCAAGTGCAAGAGTGTCTGTCGACCCAATTCAAATCACGTTACTGACTAGCGGAAAAGATCCGTTGCTAGCGATATTTCGATTTGTAGTTTCTGCGTTACAATTACTGGTTAGTCAGTTTCCCAGAATATACAAATTAAACGTTACTGCACACCAGTCCGCCAACAGCCTTTGAAACAAGCGAACGAGGAAGTCTTCGTACACTACACTTCGACAACCGAGTACGAATTTATTAGCAGCCCGTGCGCAGATCTTGGAGACTGGGCCAAACGTACTAAGGTCCAGTCCATTAGCAGCCAATGACCAGGATCTTGGAAACCTGAGCTCCAGTAAATGCCCGAATGTCGTGAGTAAGATCTCGGAGACTAGGTTCGACTTACTTAATTTTCTTCCAATGGCTATCCTTGAATCAGTTCTTGGGGAGAGGCCAGCTTATCAAAGCACCAGCCAACCAGCAGCCTATGAACCGATTACCACGTGACAAGACATGCAGACTGGTTGGAGTTCACTGTCACGTGTCAAGAACCAAGGGGCGGGAGTGTTTGGAGACTGGGTTAAACACGAGTCTGTCGAGATTAAAAGGCTTGAACATGTGATCTGGAGACAACAGAGTTTCGAGGGCGTTCGTCTTCTCAAAGTGCTGCAGAATTATCGATAGCCGCTCCTATATTATAAACAATAATAACAATTATATATAAGATTAACAATAATGATTATGTAAGATTTCAAGCTAAACTGTTACAACTTGTGGATAAAATTAGATAGATTGTCTTCCAAATTACAAACAGTTTTATACATGCAAATAGTATACTTCATTCTTAATTGTGTAACAATTACCTAATGAGTTACCGTTGCCAAGTTCGTATCATTTTACCCTTCCGTCGCAGTGCATTTTGGGATTAGTATAAGTCAAATAAAAATTTTAAACACGAGTTTTGCATTTGTTTGCATGTTTTCGTGTTTGGCGGCGCAGTGGCCGAGCGGTTAGCGTGTTCAACTCGTTATCCTAGGGTCGCGAGTTCGAGCCCCGGTCAGATCACTGTGTTGTGTTCTTGAGCAAGCCACTTTACCAGACTTTGTTCCAATCGACTCAGCTGTATAAACGAGTACCAGTTCTGCTGGGAGCTAACCTGCGATAGACTGGTGTCCTGTCCAGGGGGAGTCTAAGATTCTCATCCGCTTAACACTACAGAAACGGGAGATAAGCACCGGCCCTATGAGCCTGGCTCGTGAAAGGATTTAGGCATTAGGGACGGACCACTTGATCTCGTGGTAATTTTTTTTATGGTAATTTAAATAAATTACTGCGTAAATTCGAATTGCAATTAATTTTTTTTTCTTTGATGTTTTGCTTAGCAATTTCTTTTGCAATGTTGTGTGTGCAATTTTTTATGCCTTTTGAGGGCTCTTCAATTATTTTTTTTTACAAATTCTTCCACTCCCCCCCCCGTCCACGACATCAACTGGTCTGTCCCTTAACTTTTACCTTTCCGTGTTTTTTTTTATTGTTTTTAAAAGAAAAAATCTAACAAAAATTGAAAAGATAGAAAGGTTCCACGGAACAAAAAGGTTCTTTTATTATCTTTGTAAGTACGTTCCTATTGGCGAGTCACAAGTCACGAAAACTTCTCACCTTTTCCCTCTGGTTGTTACCCCACAAATAAGGTGGAAGTTCTTGTGAATGTAGCGCAGGGAATGCGCTTTCCATATACACAGTTCGGAAGAACTTCCTCAAATGCGCCATGTTTCTCTAAACATTGAGAAGAGGAACTCTAGAGTCAAAATTTCATCGAAAGACGAAATCATTTCCCAAAGGGTAAAAAGCAGTCACAGTTAAAACAAACTGCAGGAATAAGCAATGCCCCCCCCCCAATCCCTCTATGAATTTGCTTATTGATGAAAATCCTTCTTGACCTAAATCAAACTTAAGCTTGCCTCGTTGCTATGTGAATAGCTATGTTGGTTTGTGCAACAAAAGTCTAACGAAGGATATGGATTCGACTCCAATTGAATATTTTCTAACTTTTCTTTTGGAACCACTCAAGAAATGGGTTTTTCCAAAGCAATAACATAAACAGATGGGAAAACAGACATGAACATAAATAGATCGATAGACCAATCCTTCTCTCACACTTTACTACTTGAGCACTTTTTCTTACCTTCTGTGACCGTTTCATTTCACGCTTGTTCTTTTCGTCCCATTTTTGCTGAAAACAAAACAGTACAACATTATATATATATTATATATATATCATTATTATTTATTATCATTCTTCTTCTTATTATTATCATTATCATCATCATAACAATTACCTTAAGCAGGTCCATAACGTCCATAGTCTCGAGTACTCTTGGGAAACTAGCCACCACAGGATCCATGATCAAATCTGAAAACAAGGTTTGGACAATAGCTTGCTTATTTTGCTTAAACTTTTTATTCATTCGTTTTTGTTGTTCAAAATTTCAACCTAGAGATTGCAAAGTTCCCCGGATGAAACATACTCCTGATAACCAATAGAGGGAATTTCGATGGGCTGTCACAAACCGCCGCCTTGCTAGCCTAGTTGATAGGATGCGGGAGGCCTGGGTCCGATTCCCGGCCAGACGTACCTTCACTTAGGGTCTTTAACACTTTACGTCCAAAGCACGACAAATGATGTGTTTTTAAATTCTCCCAACTGATTCCCATACTTTCCATATAAACAGTTTAGGAAAATTTGACTTTTCGTCTTTCAAAGCATATTTGACTTGATCAACTCCTAACTTCTCATTACCAATTGTATTACTTTGTTTGAGTTTTGTAAGGAGAAGTAAGATGTTGATGAATTGTCCTGGGCTGGAAAGGTTAAACAATTGAGAACTCTCACATCTGCAAAAGGTTCATCTTCGTAGTTCACAGATCAAGACGTTATAACGCAAACCTCGAAGGGGATGTCGTGTCCTATTGAATGTGATTCACCAATCATGTAATGGGAAATCTTTGAAGATCGCGAAATAGAAAAAAAAATTAAAAACTTTCACCCGTGACTCTTCGGATAAAACTGGCAAAACACTAAAGTCCGCATTTCTTGTTTACAATGCTTTTTCCTTCAACTGTTTGTCCAACCTCCAGCAGCCAACCTATTATCTTCGAGCCAATCTCTCGAAAACGCAATAGCACCCAAGATAGGTCTTGTAAGTACGTCACTAACACGATAGATAGAAATATCCTCCAAATGGGAGGTGAATATTGATGAGTATTAACCGAGAAGCGATGAATCTTACACAAATCACCGGTCAAAAACAGTCAATATCCGCGGATGTTTCCTGGAACGGGAGCCAATCAGAGCGAGTTCCACGCCATTTTGACTCCCGGTCGAAAACTTAATATCTATGGATATTCCCTGGAACGGAAACCAATCAGAGCGGGCGAAAAGTGCAATCAACCAATTTGCAGCAACTAATCGATGCCATTTTTGAATAGTTTTGAGAATACAAGTTGAATATCCACAAGAAACTCTTAAAGGTGAGATTCTCCCAATCTACTCATAGAAAACATATGGAAATACGTTATGAGAATTTTCAAACTGATCATTCGTGGTTCCAAGGAATAAGAGGGTTAAGCCTTAGACAAACACTCTAACCTGCGTTCTGCTGATCGCGTCCTTCCTGAAAAAATATTTCACCGAGCAGCTGGCGGTAAAGTGATATGAACGGCGTGTATTGGTTACAAGTCAGTAGCGTGTCTGGCAGTGTACTGGAGAAACAAAATGTCATCGTAGACGTTACCATGTGTTAACAGTCACTTTCATACACACTAGATACATACCTTTCTACATACCCACCTACCAACCAACCGACCTTCCTACCGACCTGTTTACCAACCTACCTACTAACCTTCATCCAAACAACCAACCTTCCTACTGCCCTGTTTACCTACCTACCTACCTACCTTCATCCAAACAACCAACCTTCCTACTGTCCTGTTTACCTACCTACCTACCTTCCTACTGACCTGTTTACCCACCTACCTACCTTCCTACTGACCTGTTTACCCACCTACCTACCTTCCTACTAACCTGTTTACCAACCTACCTACCTACCTACCTTCATCCAAACAGCCAATCTTCCTACTGCCCTGTTTACCTACCTACCTACCTTCCTACTGCCCTGTTTACCTACCTACCTACCTTCCTACTGACCTGTTTACCCACCTACCTACCTTCCTACTGCCCTGTTTACCTACCTACCTACCTTCCTACCAACCAACCAGCCTTCCTACTGATCTGTTTACTTACCTACCTACCAACCGACCTTCATGACCTGTTTACCTACCTACCTATTTCCTACCAACAACCAGCCTTACTACTAACCTGTGTACCTACCTACCTAACAACCAACCTTCCTGACCTGTTTACCTACCTACCAACCAACCTTCCTACTGACCTGTTTACCTCCCAACCTACCTTCCTACCAACCAACCTTCCTCACCTGTTTACCTACTTACCTACCTTCCTACTAACCAACCTTCCTACTGACCTGTTTACCTCCCAACCTACCTTCCTACCAACCAACCTTCCTACTGACCTGTTCACCTCCCAACCTAACTTTCTACCAACCAACCAATCTTCCTACTGACCTGTTTACCAACCTTCCTACTGACATGTTTACCTACCTAATTACCTTCCTACCAACCAACCAGCCATCCTACTGACCTGTTTACCTCCCAACCTACCTTCCTACCAACCAATCAGCCTTTCTACTGACTAATGACCTGTTTACCTACCTACCTTCTTTCCTACCAATCTACGTGTACACCTTCTTCGACATATTCTCCATTTCTTGCGGCTCGTTTAATTTGTGCAAATCTTTTTGTGTTTCCATGTTTTCATACTTGGTTATAGTAGTACAAGGACATGCACTCAACTTACTCGTAAACTTCCTTGCTGGTCCTGTTGTAAGAGTGTAATCTCACAACCAACGTAGGCTGCCGGATGCTTCTAACAATTGACTGGAATCGACTTGTACTGGCTGAAAGAGGAACAGATCGAAATCACAAGTCATCATCTGAAGTTAGTATCTTGACTGTGCATTTTAGCAGAAAAGACGATTCTCGAATAAGTTCTAGTAGGAGCATAGACTTTGTTACTGGTGGGAATTGATCCTGCAACCCTCTGATTACCGGTCAGATGCTCTACCCACTGAACTACAGAGACTCGCATGGGATGCAGAGTTACTGACGGGAATTGAGCCTGCAACTCTCTAATTACCGGTCAGATGCTCTACCCACTGAGCTACAGCACTTGCATGGGAAGCCGAGTCACTGGAGGGAATCAAGCCCGCGACCCTCTGAAGTTAGAACAAAGACAGGTGCTCGTCAAGTTGAATGCTCAGAAGTCAACGTCCATACAGAATTATTGTTATTGTCATTACTATGTGTAACAGCAACTGATAACTGAAGTTTCCAAACCCGCATAACTATTGAAATCGAATGAAAAAGTGTATAACCCTTGCAGTCCCAGTTGTATTGGTAAATTATCCCATCTAGAGTGGTTAACCCTTTCAGTCCAAGTTGTATTGGTAAATTCTCCCATCTAGAGTGGTTAACCCTTTCAGTCCCAGTTGTATTGGTAAATTATCCCATCTAGCGAGGGGTTAATCCTTTCAGTCCCAGTCGTATTGGTAAATTCTCCATCTAGAGTGGTTAACCCTTTCAGTCCCAGTTGTGTTGGCAAGTTCTCCCATCTAGAGTGGTTAACCCTTTCAGTCTCAGTTGTGTTGGTAAATTCTTCCATCTAAAACCCATACTTTTCATTGAACAAGCTTCGAAGAATTTTCCTAATAATCTTCAATGGTTCACTTGATTGATCAATTTTCATTTTCTCATTACCAAATGTCTTATACTGTATGTGTAATGTAAGGAGATGTTGATAATTTAGTGGGATTGATCAGGTTAAAGGTGACACAAGGCTGCTGCGTCATTCCACGTACATTTCAAGTCACTTGACGGATCTAATGGGATGTTTTGTTCGCCAGGTGACCCTCCGTTGAGTTCGAGCTCAAATGTCCTGAAACAAAAATTAAAGTTTTTATATCACAACAATTTTATCGTCACCATCATTATCATTATCGTAACATCACCATTCTATTCATCGTTATTACCAAGATGATTTTCATAAGCAGGGTTTTCATTAAGATTATCAGTAGCATGAGAATAGGAAAATGTAACAGGAGAAGTATTGCAAAAAGCGAACCTCGCTAGGGGGGGTCTCGGGGAACATTAAATATAGCAGCGCTACTGCTCGTCTTAATTTATAGCAGGAGAATTCCGTATAGTTGCCGGAGAATTCTCCGATCCCCGATGCCTAATGAACACCCTGCATAAGGGTGAAAAGAACAAACTACGACACTGACCGTGATTAGAAAACTAGTTTTAAAACATTTTGACGAGTTGGACGTTGGTGACAATGACGAAAAGATAAAGAACAGAGTAACAACAATGCTAAAAGAATAGGACACTGGTGAGGAAAATGGACAAGAAATAAAATAAGAAAGGAAGTAACAAGAGGGAAAATGGATTGACTGGTTTCGAAAGCAATGTTGTATGCATTTGTTCGACTTTTCTTTTAATTGTCTTGATCCTGTACAAAATTCAAAAGGTTTTGAATGCAGATTAATAGCTAGCCAGTCAAAACATTCTCACTAACACCTGAAACAAAGAATGTACAGGGCCATGGTTCGTTCAACGTAAAACAAAGCACCTTTGTATAGGCGAGTTTTAGTCATTGTTATCAATGAGTCAACTGTTGTTTGATTGGTAGTTTGAAACAAAGATTCCTTTTTTTAAGGCCCCGAAGGTGTTTAGATTTGAACAGTTTTGCTTGTAAATATTACGTCAGCTGAAATCCGCCTATACGCTATTTGTATTCCCTTTTGCGGTTTGCCGGCTTTCACAAACAGTCCGTGTATTACAGGGTTCGTACACCGTTAGAATTTCAAAATTTCAGGGTTTTCCAGAGCTTTTCTAGGGTTCTTTAAAACCCGAAGAAATAATAACGTTCCGAATCACCTGTTTATAGAACGTTTTAGTAGTTAATGTCGTAAAAAATCGTAGTTATTGAACTTAATGTAATACAGACATGCAAAAATTAAGTCTAAAATCTTATTTTTTACTTGAAACGAAAAAAATGCATCATTTACTGAGTTTCGTTTTTTCCGATAAAATTCTATGAAACTTTCCAGGGCTTAAGAAAAATTTCCAGGGCTTTTCCAGGGACTTCCAAGGCCCGTACGACCCTGGTATTAACTCCTTCAGGCCCAACTAGAAATCTTACTTTAATATGTTTGATGTTTGATCAACTCCCATTTTCTCATTACAAAATGAAATATTTTGAAAATATTTCATTAAGCAAAAACACTATATTAGAATGGCTTCCAGGCTTGAGTTGTCCCGGGATCTTGCCTCGGCTAGCCGAATCTGTCTCTTGTACCCGAGACAACCCTTATAAGCAGGACACCATGTAAATGGTTTGCTGCTTTTTATAAAGAGTTGTATGACATTTGTCTCGCTACAAGTAACACAGCTAGGTAAGATATCCCTTCATCCTGGATGACTTTCCTCGTACAATGCTGAGAGTGAATAAGAAAGAGAACAACTGATCACGACTAAACTTACTTGTTGGATACTGGAGTGCCATTATCCTCGAAGAGCTTCAGTACTGTCCAGCCACAACTCATCTCGCTCCTCTCATTCGTTGACTGTGAGAAAAAATGTTCATAACTTATGAACGCCAGAAGATCATACACAGAAAGTTCTAACTCTGACTTGCTGTAAATAAACTAAAAGGCAAGAGTAAGGGAAACCGGGTGCTTCTGTTTGTACCCTGTAGAAATATTGACTTTTTGAAATTTTCACAGGCAATTAAGAAAAGTAAAAAAGCGTGCGCTCACTATCATTGTTATACTTTTTCTGTGACTAGAAAGACGACTTTTCGAAAAATCGCTTAATCTATGTGACGTTTATATTTCATGTATTAACGTTTATTTATCAACTTGCAAACAACTTCGGAGGTTATATTCAAAAGCTTTTTTCTCCATCTCGGGCTCTTCTATGTGTACCACAAGGAGATAAAACAAAGTTCATGACTGGTCAAAGTAAGGTCTTGGTCAACTACCAACACTTTCTCGTTCGTCAAAATTTAATGACGTCTTCTGTGTTATATTTGCATACGGTACACACAGAAAGAACTCATAAAGAACTAAACCCAGGTGTAATGCAGTTCTAATCGAAAAAGTGTCAAATAAAACTTACCGTTCTCTGATATGAAATATTTAGTTCAAATAGGATTCCTGTAACAAGAAAGGTATCTATGTCACCAATTTCAATCGAAAGCTATTAGAAAGAGACGAAGAATAAAAGGGCCTTCAGACGAGAGTCATTCAGTCAGTCTAAGAAATCCTTGCTTAAGCGTTACTACATTGTAATAAGTATAATTAAACCTTGCTAAAGTCTAGTTACTTTGTAACAAATACAACTAAACCCGTGATAAAATGCTGCTACTTCGTAACAAGTATAAATAGTACTGCAGTGTCCGACGCAGGTTGAACGCTATGAGTGTAACGCAAGCTCTCGATAAAACGATCGAGAGTAGCTTCTAATTGATATTCAAAATAAGCGATTTCAGTCGTGTACTCCCTTTTCAAGTACAGCTCTTTTCCTGTTTGTTTTTATGTCGTCCTTCCTTGCTTGCTTCAAGCATGGTGAAACAAAAACGATAAATACTTAAGACAAAAGTTTTGTAAGTTCTACTTTTAAACTTGCACTTGCAAACGAATTTAAATTCTAATAAGCGCCCCTGGAAAATAATTTAATTTCAGGCAGCAACTCAATGGATAGAGAAGAGAAGCGGGGTTTTTACAGTAAGTACTTACCTAACTTGTCATACGATGTGTGTATTCGGGCCAGACACTCTGAGTCATACACGCTTTGAGTGGCCTTGAATGAGAAGAAATCAAGAAGGTAACGTAGAATGATATTTCGCCGAATGCATCTAAAATTGTCGTGTTTACAATGAAAGACGTAATTATTTCTTGAATTTCCCCTTTTCACTTTACAATTATGTTCGACCAATCAATCAACTAAAACGCCCAATTGTACTGATCAATACTACCCGGAAATGATGTTCTTCAGAACTGAACGCGTTGAATACACGTGTCCTCCTCTTTAGTCCCTTTGCACGCCCAAAGATTGCTTTGGCAAATGACTAAGCAAAGACGTTGACAGTTTCCAAAAAAAATACAATAAAACTTGTAACACTATAACACAACTCTAATCGCAATTCTATTTGAGTAATTCAGGAACGGGGACTCAGGGCAGTTTTCAAAGATGGAAATTCGTCTTATTAGGAATAATTACAAAAAGCAAAACTTCCGACCCTGCTGAACAGACGCCTTTAAGACATATGTATATTAATGTACTAAGTCAAACATAAATTGAGCCCCCCGAACATTTGTATTAATTTTAACGAACATAAGTCCAACTATAATTTAAGGTAGTCTGACTTTTCTATACCCAGGTTTAAAACTGTAAAATATGGAAAACATTCGTTACGTTATTTAGGACCCAAGCTTTGGGGAAAGCTCAC
>JAOBRD021066790.1:0-11382 GCA_027575215.2 Hydrozoanthus sils | reverse complement strand
CGCCTCAGGCAGCCGCTTCAAAGCGGTCCATGTATGCTGGTACTCATTTTACCGACCCTGGAGGGATGGAAAGCTGAGTGGCCTTTAGCGGGAAAGAAGGTCGACCGAATATTCAACCCTCGACCAGGCCAGGAATCAAACCGGGGACCTCAGGATTGGGAGGCAGAGATCTTACCACTGCGCCAACCCCTCCTCCCCTTTGCTGCTAGAGTTCTAACTAACTCAAGCTATTAATAATGTTCCAGCCGATCCTCTAATCAATAGTCTAGGGTGGAAAAATATCCAGTCCCTTCAAAATTACCAAAAAGCTGTCATGGTTTATATAAGTCGCTAAATGGTTTTGCCCCTGACTATTTGAATTCTATGTTTACTCACTGCAACATATCAGCATATTCTCTTAGAGATACCGAGGGAAACTAACTATTCCAAAGCCCCACACTAACTATTTAAAGAACAGCTTCAGTTACATAGAGGTGTGGTGCTTTTGAATAGCTTACCCACAGGACTATGGCAGGCAAGCTCTTTGAATAGCTTCAAAGCGGGCTGCAGAGATTTCCTGTGATATATTGATCATATGTATTGAATACTGGTTTATTATAATTGTAAGCACGGCTCTCGTGCAAAGCAGTTTTTTGAGATAGGCTCTAGTTAAACTAGTTAGTTTTAGATTGATAATTAATTGTTACTATTCACATAATATATTATATATTTTTATACCTGATGAGATTACCGTGGATAAATAAAGTTGATTGATTGATTGATGTAGTGGAGGAGACAAAGCGTTATACGGTTTAGCTGTGTTTGCAAGAAGACGGTCACAAGGGTGCTGGAATGATTTGCTGTTTGTTCTTGCATGTATATTTTAGTGTAGGAGACAAACTTTTTAACTTTGGTTGTATGTGCAAGAAGATGGTGCCAAGAGTGCTGGAATCATATGCTGTTTGTTCTTGTGTATTAAAATGAATCTTACTTCAACAGTGAATGCCAGCAAGATGATCATAACCATACTGGGACCGAGTCGTAAACTGTTCTTGTTTTTGTCTAGGGGCAGGTAAGTTGATTGTTTGTTTGTGTCCAGAATTAAGACAAGGATTTATTAATGTTGGAATTAAGGAAGTACAACTCCAACTAGGCTTTTTTGCAAAACTTTTGAACTGTTTTTCGTATAAATGTCTGCTTTTTGACAAGAGTGATGTTTTGTAATTTGATGAAGGATTCCGCCCTCCCTGTTTGTTGCCGGTTTGATGCTGCTAGATATAGCTGTTCCCCTTTTTAAAAAAAGTTTACATTCTACTGTCAAGACATCTACGATGTTGAAAATGTCTTTTCTCCCCCTCCAGTGCCTGTGGCTTCTGTTGGTTTATACCACAACATGCATGTTCCATGAGTGCCTTGCTTGCTTAAATTTTCTTGTAAACCACACAATCCTTATGAAAATAGAATTGATAAAAAGCAGATGTTATTCATAAAAAAAGTTCAACAGTATTGCGATCTTCTATCTGAAATTCTTATAAATGACCAATATGAACACAGTCAATACGAGGAACCCATTTGCCTTCTGCAAATAGACTGTGGTTTGTAAAAGAAAGCTAAATAAATTTGCAATCATTGAGCAGTCTTGCTGCTTCTTGAGAAATAATGTTGCTTCTGCAAGGCAAGTTTAAGTCAATTGTTTAGTTTCAACATGTATTTTATTTGTATCAAAGGTCAGAACAAAAGTTCAAAACACCTGCCACACATTAATTTTATAATAAAAAAAAATAGTGGTGCGTCAAGAGCCTATTGGACAGTCAGAATCTTGATTACAGGGTATTGGGAAAGATATATAGTTTGTTCTTGTGTATTATATTGGAGGTGAAAAACTTTATTTTAGCTGTGTGTGCAAGGTGTTCACAAGGGTACTGGAATGATCTTCTGGTTGTTCTTGTCTATTATAGTGGAGGAAACAATATTTTTTGTAGTTGTGTGTGCAAGAAGACAGTCCCAAGTGTGCTGGAATGATTTTCTCATTGTTGTTCTATGTTGTAACTAGTGGAGGCGACAAAATTGTTTTATTTTAGTTGTGAGTGCAAGAAGACAGTCCCAATGGTGCTAGGATGACTTTCTTGCTGTTGTATGTCATAGTGGAGGAGACAAAATGACTGTTTTATTTCAGTTCAGTGTGCAGCAGGACAGCCCCAACGGTGCTGGAATGATTTTCTTGTTGTTGTTTTACATATGTTGTACTGGAGAAGAAATATTTGTTTTATTTCAGTTCAGTGTGCAACAAGACAGTCCTAATGGTGTTGGAGTGATTTTCTGGTTGTTGTTGTATGTTGTTGTGGAAGAGATAAAATTGTATTTAGTTGTGTTGCAAGACGACAGTCCAAAGGGTGCCGGGATGGTTTTCTTGTTGATTGTTGTAGTAGAGGAGGCAAAATAATTGTTGTATTTCAGTTAAGTGCGGAACAAGACATTCCAAAGGGTGCTGGAATGATTTTCTGGTTATTGTTATATATTTTAGTTGAGGAGACGAAATTGTTTTATTTCAGTTGAGTGCGAAACAGGACAGTCCCAAGGGTGCTGGAATGATTTTCTTGTTGTTGTAATTGTACATATATAATTGTTTTGTTTCAGTGGAGTGCGCAGCAAGGCAGTCCCAAGGGAGCTGGAATGATTTTCTGGTTGTTGTAGTGGAGGAGATGAAATTGTTTTATTTTAGTTGTGCGTGCAAGAAGAGAGTCCCAAGGGTGTTGGAATGATTTTCTGGTTGTTGTAGTGGAGGCGATGAAATTGTTTTATTTTAGTTGTGCGTGCAAGAAGACAGTCCCAAGGGTGTTGGAATGATTTTATGGTTATTCTTGTATATTGTAGTGGAGATAGAATTATTTAACATCAGTTGTGTGTGCAGGAAGACAATCCCAAGGGTGCTGGAGTGATTTCCTGGTTGCTTTATATTGTAGTGAAGGAAATAAAATTGCTTGATTTTAGTTGTGCATGCAAGAAGACAGTCCCAAGGGTGCTGGACTGGTTTTTTGGTTGTTCTCATGTTTTGTAGTGGAGGAGATAAAATTATTTTATTTTAGTTGTCTGTGCAGGACGACAGTCCCAAGGGTGCTGGAATGATTTTCTGGTTGTTAAATTATATTATAGAGAAGGAAATAAAATTGTTTAATTTAAGATCCGTGTGCAAGACGACAGTCCCAAGGGTGCTCGAATGGTTTTCTGGTTGTTCTCGTGTTTTGTAGTTGAGGAGATAAAATTATTTTATTTTAGTTGTGTGTGCAAGATGACAGTCCCAAGTGTGCTGGAGTGATTTTCTGGTTGTTGTTTTATATTGTAGTGAGGGAACTAAAATTGTTTAATTTTAGTTGTGTGTGCAAGACGACAGTCCCAAGGGTGCTGGAATGGTTTTCTGGTTGTTGTTAAATTATATTGTAGAGAAGGAAATAAAATTGTTTAATTTAAGATCTGTGTGCAAGACGACAGTCCCAAGGGTGCTGGAATGGTTTTCTGGTTGTTGTTTTATATTGTTGTGAAGGAAATAAAGTTGTTTAATTCCAGTTGTGTGTGCAAGAAGACAGTCACAAGGGTGCTGGAATGGTTTTCTGGTTGTTCTCATGTTTTGTAGTTGAGGAGATAAAATTATTTTATTTTAGTTGTGTGTGCAAGACGACAGTCCCAAGTGTGCTGGAGTGATTTTCTGGTTGTTGTTTTATATTGTAGTGAAGGAAATAAAATTGTTTACTTTAAGTTGTGTGTGCAAGAAAACAGTCGCAAGGGTGCTGGAATGTTTTTATAGTTGTTGTTGTATGTTTTAGTGGAGGAGATAAAATTATTTTATTTTAGTTGTGTGCAAGACGACAGACCCAAGTGTGCTGGAGTGATTTTCTGGTTGTTGTTTTATATTGAGTGAAGGAAATCAAATTGTTTAATTTTATTTGTGTGTGCAAGAAGACAGTCCGAAGGGTGCTGTAATGATTTTCTGGTTGTTGTTAAATTATATTGTAGAGAAGGAAATAAAACTGTTTAATTTAAGATCTGTGTGTAAGACGACAGTCCCAAGGGTGCTGGAATGGTTTTCTGGTTATTGTTTTTTATTGTAGTGAAGGAAATAAAATTGTTTAATTTTAGTCGTGTGTGCAATACGACAGTCCCAAGGGTGCTGGAATGATTTTCTGGTTGTTGTTAAATTATATTGTAGAGAAGGAAATAAAATTGTTTAATTTAAGATCCGTGTGCAAGAAGACAGTCCCAAGGGTGCTGGAATGGTTTTCTGGTTGTTCTCGTGTTTTGTAGTTGAGGAGATAAAATTTTTTATTTCAGTTGTGTGTGCAGGAAGACAGTCCCAAGGATGCTGGAATGATTTTCTGGTTATTTTATATTGTAGTAAAGGAAGTAAAATTGTTTAATTTTAGTTGTGTGTGCAAGAAGACAGTCCCAAGGATGCTGGAATGGTTTTTTGGTTGTTCTCGTGTTTTGTAGTGGAGGAGATAAAATTATTTTATTTTAGTTGTGTGTGCTAAGCGACAGTCCCAAGTGTGCTGGAGTGATTTTCTGGTTGTTGTTTTATATTGTAGTGAAGGAAATAAAATTGTTTACTTTAAGTTGTGTGTGCAAGAAAACAGTCGCAAGGGTGCTGGAATGTTTTTATAGTTGTTGTTGTATGTTTTAGTGGAGGAGATAAAATTATTTTATTTTAGTTGTGTGCAGGACGACAGTCCGAAGTGTGCTGGAATGATTTTCTGGTTGTTTTTTTAGATTGAGTGAAGGAAATCAAATTGTTTAATTTTAGTTGTGTGTGCAAGAAGACAGTCCAAGGGTGCTGTAATGATTTTCTGGTTGTTGTTAAATTATATTGTAGCGAAGGAAATAAAATTGTTTAATTTTAGTTCTGTGTGCAAGACGACAGTCCCAATTGTGCAGGAATGGTTTTCTGGTTGTTTTATATTGTAGTGAAGGGAAAAAAAATTGTTTAATTTTAGTTATGTGTGCAAGAAGACAGTCCCAAGGGTGCTGGAGTGATTTTCTGGGTTTTGTTTTATATTGTAGTGAAGGAAATAAAATTGTTTAATTTTAGTTGCGTGTGCAGGAAGACAGTCCCAAGGATGCTGGAATGGTTTTCTGGCATTGTATGTTGTAGTGGAGGAGATAAAAATGTTTTATTTTAGTTGTATCCAATAAAACAGTGCCAAGGGTGCTGGAATGATTTTCTGGCATTGTATGTTGTAGTGGTGGAGATAAAATTGTTTTATTTTAGTTGTGAGTGCAAGAAGACAGTCCCAAAGGTATTGGATTGACTTTCTGGTCAACTGTTTTTGTGTGAATACTGAATTTTACTTTAGTCATGTGTTCAAGGTAATTGTCACAGCTTTGCTGAGAATGAGTTATTTTTCTTGTTTTGTTTTTAGGTGGAGATAATAAAATACTATGCGACATTTAAACGACGTTAAAGACTATAGGCGAGTAGAAGCTTACTGGATTTGGCATATTTTATTATTTTAACTCAAAAGTTATGGTTACAATAAGCTTGTTAAGTGGAAAGTTACAAAGCATGAAAGTGCGATCACCCTGGGCGAAAGCAAACTGAATTCGAACTTAACAGAAATTTATTCTGATAATTAGAGAACTTGAAAAATACTACACATAGTCAAGCATTATCGAGTTGTGCACTTTCTGTTAAAGCACCAAGTTTGGCACACTTGTAGTTTTAAGGGTGCTGATTAATTCTAGCAAGCCAGGGGGAGCTAATTTTGACCCTTAGTGTGGAGAGGTAGTGACAATAGAAAATGTCAATATCAAAAAATCTAAAAAGATATCAATATCACACAATGGAAGCGGCCATTCGGAGAAAGTCATTTAGACAGGTTCTACCAAGCTCCACACGAATCGTCAACGGGAGATCAGAGCTGTGATGTGACAAACTCCAAACCTAGGAAATCCAGATCAATTCAAAATCTTGCAAATGGATTCCTCTTTGGAAGTATTTTTTTTCCACGTCTTTTGGATCTTTTGCTCCGTCTCTAGTGTCTTCAATACAAGTTTCGGCTCTTGACGAGAGCTCTCAAGAGCCGAAACATGTATGAAGACCCTTAAGACTGGGCAAAAGATCCATAAGACGTGGAAATAAAAGACTTCCTAAAAGGATTCAAGTTATAAATCTACGTCAGCTAGATCATTGAAACTCTCCAAAATCTTGTAAGATTGAGATATCAATATAAAATCTATTTTATAGTTGAAAGCATACAAATAATATTAAACTTTACCAACAATGATAAATCACCTGCCTCGTGATGAAGTCATAAATAAATAAATTTACAATTCACAAAGTGTTTGTTGGTGTGGCCGAGTGATAGGTAAAAAGTTTTGGTCCGTAACTGTTCGAGCCCAGGTTGGGAAAAAAAATCCTTTTCCCTGTGTAGCTATAACTTTATTAGTGCTTTCTGTTACGAGTTTCGGTTAAGAGACAGATTGCTTGTTAAGTGACTGAACGCAGGACCGGCGGTAAAACAACAGATAAATTTAATTCACACAAAGCGTCTTGCAAAACTCCATGGCTTGTCCAGAACACTTGCTTTTGTCTAGCTGAGTACACTCATATCACTTTTTTATTGCTCTCCTAGCGCTTTCACTTTGTGTCACACTCAAACTAGTTTGTCTTAGAAACTTTTAGCCTATATTCTAGAAAGCTCCGAAGGTATCCATATTTAGAAACATGACATCATACGTATAGACTATTTTTAGAAATTACATCACGATGTTCTGGAATGTTCTAGAACATTCTAGAATATTCTAGAACATTCTAGAATGTTCTAGAACATTCTAGAACATCGTGATGTAATTTCTTAAAATAGTATGTATACGTATTCATTACGTAATCTGATATTATGTAATGATAAGCAATTCTAGTGCTTCTAGAATGTTTTATAGAAAGTTCCAGAATGTTCTAATGAAAGCTAAATGTTCTTTCTAGACGGTTCTAACGATAGTTCTAGAAAATTCTGAAATGAACAACACCAATATATAATTTCTTTGTAACATAACCCTCTCACGGAGAAGAAATTTTAGAAAACCAACAAAAAACCGTGACAATAAAAAAAATAACAATTGACATATGTCTCTACTTGACAATACGACTCATGTAGTCTGCTCCCACATTGACAGATCCATTGATAGCTTCAACTCTGAAGTTTTGACATGAGTTCGCTAATAAAAGTTAAAAAATATATAAAAGGCTTAAAAAGTTGATAGTTCTTTTAAAAAGGTTAAAAACCAAACGTTTTCGGCAATATGTCATCATCAGGGTTTGTTTGGCAGCGAACTCTGAAGTTATAACTGTAGAAACATCGCAGCTACTCAACTTAGCATTGTTCACGTACTTCAAGGATTCATATTGGTCAACTTGTAACACAAACTGTACTTCATATAGATGGTGCATGTTGAATCGGTTAATGGCCTAACACTCTTCAATTGTGGAATAGTTTCGCTCAGTGTTAGACAGCTTCTTGCTAGCATAACAAACAGGAAACGGTTTACTGTCATGCTCCTGCATCATTTGAGCGCCCACTGCATAATCAAATGCTTAAGTTCTGAGGCTGTAGGTCTTCTTGGGGTGGGGAATGCGCAAAATCGAATTACTGGTAAGGAAGGTCTTGAGGGTTTGGTAAGCCTTTTCTTGAACACCACCCCGGGCTACCTTGTAAGGCTGTTCTTTTCGTGTGAGGTCTTAGTGCAGCAAAGTTAGGAATGAAATCTATGTTACACCCTACCAGGTCCTTATGGACCTGGTAGGGTGTAACATAGATTTCATGAACACGCCTGTGTTTTGTTTGACGGTCTTGGAGCATTTTGGAGCTTTTCCGCGTTATCTTCATAGGGTTCAATCATTCCCCGTTTTAACTGATGACCAAGGAAGTCGATCGTCTCTGCTGCAATGCTTGAGACGTTCAAACAGTTTATTCAGGGCTTGAAGGTGCCCTTTCCAGGTAGGGGTGTGGACAATTATGTCATCCCAGTAGTAATCCACACCGTCAAGATAATCAGTTTCTTCCTACCACGTTTTTCAGTTTCGCGGCAGAACTCACCATCCCGAATGATCCTTAAGGAGCTCATACGATCTATCAGGAGTGACAAAAGCAGTCTTGTGTCAGTCCTCTTTTGGGACCTTGATCTACCAGTATCTCTTGCTAAAGTCGATTAGAGAGAAATACTTGGCAATACTTAACTTACAGAACAGGTATTAGCCCTAGGTCAACCACAGTGAGTTTGTTAAGCTTGCGATAGTCTACACATACCCTTCTCGTGTCATCTTTTTTCTTGACAATGACTACTGCAGAGGAATATGGGATGTTGATTCTTCTTGATCAATGCCCTTCTTTTTCTCTTCACGCATGCTATATGGTAGTGGATAAGGTTTACTTTTGACGGGCTCTTCTGAAGCGAGGTTGATGTGGTGGTCAATAAGGTTTATGGTACCTGGGGCCTCCACAAATAAGCTTGAGAACTACTCTGCACAGTTCACAAATTCAGCTTTTTGTACCTCCATTAAGTTCGGGCCCAAAGTGACGTCATAATTTAATAGATTCTTTGGCAGTGTATCCACCAATCACATTTGGTCCTCGTCGCATTTACGGTTAGTCTCTAGCTCAACATACACAGACTCCACTTCTAGTACAGTTTTGTTGATCGCTGCACTACAATAACAACACCAACAATAGTTTATTATTTGTGAACAATAAATTACATTTTTACCGCACAGTTGGCAAATAGCTTAGTCTAGGCCAACTGTGCGGGGGTCGTTATTCATAAGAAAATACAAATTACGAAATCAATGTAATAGTATCGAGTTGTCAAAAACATTTGAATACTATCGATTTTGTTTTACGTTTTTTCCAGTTTTTGCATGTAGATATTAGAAGTTATTGCTGAATATTGAGTATCGTATATTAGTCGGGTAAACGGTCTTTTGTTTCAAACATCTGAAAAAGCATTTCCTGAATTTCTCTATTATACCTCTGTTTTGGTAATTTTCTGATGCTGTTTTTTAGACTATTCCAAACCTGAGCTCCAATTTTTGAAAACGAGTTTTTTTTTTGTTGATTAAGTCTGGAGAACTAAATATAATAGTTATTGAATAATGATGCACAGGTGTTATATTGATGAATTTCCTGAACAGGTGTGAAGAGATTTAGGATATAAGAGTTACGAGTTTCACTTAGGAGACAGGTTGCTTGTTACGTGACTGAACGCAGGGAATTGGTAACACAATAGATAAATTTAACTCACACAAAGCGTCTTACAAAACTCCGTGGCTTGTCCACAACACTTGCTGGTTTACACGCCCCCCCTGGACTAATCTGAACTTCTATTGTATAGCTGAGTAGACTCTTATCACTTTCTTATTGCTCCCTTAGCGCTTTAACTCTATCTCGAATTCAAACTAGCATGCCTTGTATACTTTTGGTCTATATTCTAGGAAGTATCCATATTCAGAAACATTACATCATACATCTGCTATTTTAAAAAAAATTAACCTCACGATACTCAAGAATGTTCCAGAATATTACGCTATGAGTTAAGCAATTCTAATGCTTCTAAAATGTTCTATGAAAAATTCCTGAATGTTCTTAATGAAAGTTAAATGTTCTAAAGAATTCTAGACTTATATACGGTTCTAACTATAGTTCTAGAAAATTCTGAATTGAACAAAAACAATATAAATATTTTTGTAACACATACATTAATTCCTCGATTAAAAGTTTATAGCCAAGTGAGTGAGTGGATTCACCACACATCTAAACCTCATTAATGACTGACGCCTTCCACGAGGTAAAAAGAAGGATTTTTAGCAAACAGAAAGGATAAGCTATGATAAATCAACAACTAAAAGTTACAGACTTATGAAAACTGGGGTAGTGTTCAAGCCTTTGTGCAGCTTGCAATACCTAAATATGGCCAACATTTCAAACTGCTGACACAGAGATTGGCGTGATCTACGTTCAAAGCAGAGTTACTCGGATAAAAAAAATTGTCTTTAGCATCTGGAACACGTGTGCTGATCACTTTCAGCGATTCTAAGGATAAAAGTTTCAAAAAATTTTCCGAGGGAGCATGCCCCTGGACCCTCTTGGGATTGTTCGAGGCTACGGCATTACCACAAAGGGAGCTTGTGCCTAAAATGCTAACCCAGTCAAATTGATATTCAAACTGCCTTCCACACCTAGTAATCTATATTTATAAGAAATGTTATCTATAACGAAAAATATTAAATGTTACAAATATAGGGAAACCGCTGTGAAGATATATACTGTTGTGGAATGCAAATAAAGGATTGTTGTTGTTGTTGTTGTTGTTAACGGCCTATTAATTTTTTTAGCAATACCCGCAAAAGGTTAACTTAACACTGAGCTCTCATACACTACACACCTTGTCTTGCCAGAGCCAGAACTTTGTATTCCATCAGCTTCTCTGAATGATTGGTTCTTCCCTACAATCTTATCTTCATCGATCTCTTAATAACTCTACCTACAAGCACACCAAGATATCAATAATTTTTGTTTACGTCGAGTTCACATTACTATACATCAAATGACATATGAGTGTACATTTGAAGATAAGGGAAAACAAAAGGTTTCATGTTAAATAAAAAGATTCAGGCAGATATATTTATCATTATTAGTAAATATTTTCCACATTGGACAAATCTAATTGAAATGAATTTCTTTTTTACTTCAGCAGAAAATTGAACAGCAAAAGAAAGGAGCTAAGTCATTGCAACTTTTGTAAATGTTTTCAGTCACAATGAGTTTCAAAACTCCTCTGCTCTGGCAAACTTGCTACCTTTCTTATAACGAATTTAAATCAACATAGAAATACTTAAAAACACAAACCAAAAGCAATATTTCACTTTAATGGCACGCATTGTGTGTCTACTTTACTATGTGGTCAGCATGGTGAAGCCCCAGTAATGTCGTGGTTGTCTCTTCTGACTAGTTATCAAGTCACTACTTTACTATGTTGAAAGCCTGGCGAAGCCCCAGTAATGTTGTGACTGTCTTGTCTGACTAGTTATCAAGTGACTACTTTACTATGTTGACAGCCTGGTGAAGCCCCAGTAAAGTTGTGGTTCTCTTGTCTGACTAGTTATAACGTGACTACATTACTATGTTGGAGGCCTGGTGAAGCCCCAATAATGTTGTGGTTGTCTTGTCTGACTAGTTATCAAGTGACTACATTTTTATGTTGACAGCCTTGTGAAGCCCCAGTAATGTTGTGGTTGTCTTGTCTCACTAGTTATCAAGTGACTTCTTTACTACGTTGACAGCCAGGTGAAGCCCCAGTAATGTTGTGGTTGTCTTGTCTGACTAGTTATCAAGTGACTGCTTTACTATGTTGACAGCCTGG
>JAOBRD021066683.1:0-11384 GCA_027575215.2 Hydrozoanthus sils | reverse complement strand
CGTGTATTTACGTGTTTGTAAATATTTCTGGTTTTCAAGCCTACCCTGTCCTGTCTAGTTTCAAAACACTTTCAGTTTGACTTCCTTGTCGAACAATCTTAAGTCAGTTTCCTAAATCTTTAGGAAAGATGACTTGTCTTTTAGCTTTTCCTTCCGCCAAATGTGAAGTTAGCGAGAGTTTTGCAGAGTTTCGAGTGATGTTTCCTTTTTTTTTCATTATACAAATTATTGTTTTTATTCATTTTTTTGTTTTGGCTTGAGCAACTTTACCGCTGTTTGTAGAGTCTTGAGGTTTCCCTCTTCCTCTGTTCCTATAAAAGAATGTCGCCGAAGTTTTAAAATTTCATAAAGTCAAGAGATTGAACAGGTTTAGAGGATAAAAACAGTCTTTATTTACAATTGTAATGATTTTAATATCTTAGCTTTTAAAATTCAACTGAATCGAAACCTCATTTTATTGTGGTAAGTATAACTAAACAAAAAGTGAAATTTGCTGACCGATCCCGAACTGCATTTCAAGTTTGCCGTATGCGTTTCGGTGGAAAAAACTAACTAAACACAACATTCACTGACTAATTTGTTCACTTTTCGTGCTTTAATTTATTACCGGCTTTTGTGAACGAGGACAAGAAAAACAATTTATTTCACCGAACAAGAAAGCTTGCAAACTTAAAACTGCCGTATATTTCTAATGAAATTATGAATGCTATGGTGAACAATCTCTCCGGTATTATTTCAAAGGCCTCCGACCCCACTCCAAGCTGTCAATACATTCCGTCTTAAGACAACACTTTGTCACATGCGGTAATGACTTTCCCCTAAGTAATAATTCTATGAGATTATCACCAGTTCCCAGGCAGACATGTTGATAATTTGTCCGCGAAATTATTGATCCCCCAAGGCGTAGTGTTTACGTTTTACACATATAAGTTAAAGTCAATTTCCGATTTACAGATTTAAACAAACTTTTATCAAGACTTTTTTTACCTTGCGCAAAATGCAAACTTTTTGTATCTGAAAACTGAACAATTGGTACTGTACCATTGCATTATGTCGTGTTTGCGAATGCTAACTTTTCCCACGGACAACTGTCGCTTCTCGAGTTTCTTTTAATCCTTTTGTTGACTTTCATAAATCGTTCATCTAACGGGTTTATTGTCCTGTGTTTACCTTTTAACAATCTGTAGAAGTGCCGCTGGAAGTGCGTGTTATTATTTTATTTCTTTAGTTTTCTGCTCCGCATAGCAACGTTTTAGGTTTAACTCGGGCTGCTTGCCTCGAAACACATACTTATGAATATGATTGTGATAAGTCGATTGAATAGTGTTTTTCCATCTTGATCTTCCGTGTGTCGAAAGCGAATTCAGTACAGCTAATCCTGATAAAAAGAAACTGCTGAAGGGTGATTAGATTTAAACTAACTTAAATTCATTCGCAAAGGAGCAACCGCACCATAGAGTTGTTGAAACGAATAACATAAGATTTCAGATTCAAAACGAAGGAGAGGAAAAACAAAACAAAAATGTTAGAAATTAGGGGAAAAAAGGAAATCACTTTGTCAAAAATACCTTTTCCCGAGCTAACAGTTAAGTAGGTATCCATAATTCGTCTTGTGTTTCTGTCTTTGGCTGTTGAAAACTTTTAAATACCCCCCCCTATCCAATAAGCCCCCCTCCTGGAAGGTCTAAAAACAGATAAGACCCTCGGGGGGGGGTTATTAGAGTGTCACGGGCAACAAAATTAATCAGTGTATCCACTTCCAGTTCAAGTTTACATGGAGGTGTTAATCTTCTTTTCTCTTTGGTTTTGAATTGTATAAATTTTACTTAACCGTTGTGTTTGTTGCTTTCCTGGCAGAGATTTTAGCTTCAACCAGTTACAGAACATAACTGATAGAGTGTTCAGCATACGAAGTTTAACAACACTGTAAGTATTATTATAAATCCTAACCGTTTTGCTGCTTTTTATTTGCGGATGTTGTTGTCAGAATCAGTACGTTCTGTTTAAAGGCCGTCACACACTAGACGATTTTGCTTCTGTGAAGGGGCACGTTTTTTTGTCTACGACGAAATATCGGCTGTGTGTGGCAGCTCCAGTCAAAAATTGGGCACGATTTTTTGTCGTCAGTGAAGGTAGATCCAAAAACGTCTGATACAGTTTCCGATAATTTGCCTGAGCTACTTAGCCAGTGGGAAGCGAGATTGCAAGCACGTGACAAGTAAAAATAGTTCGTACAACGTGGCTTGGGCACTGGACCAATAAATCGGGCGATTAAAAATTGAGATATTTAAACTGCATGGTTTTGTCATGTTCTACTGCTTTATAGGTTTGTTTTTGTCAAACCGTAGTTGCGTTCTACAGGTTTGTTTTGTCAAACCGTAGTTTTATTTAAACATGTCAGTGGATGGTTGCCATATATTCGACCTCTTTCTCTTCGGTTCACTTGTTAGCACGCAGGTGTTCACGTGTACCGTTTGGTTTGGGGTGGTGTGATAGAGGTAAGGTTTGAGCGTAATAGATAGACCAGAACTCATTCCGGTGTATCTACTCAGATCGCTACGTGTCACTGACGAGTCCCAAGAAGAACGAAACAGCTGTCTGGCACTGCAAATTCTGGTTTTGTTCGATCTTCTAATCGCGGCTTTCCACTGACATGTTTAATATTCAGCCTTGCATTTTCACTTTTTCTGATAAAAAATTGGTCAGTCACTGTCAGTGTGTGCTGAACAATGTTCAATTCAGATTTATAACAGACAAAAATAGGGGCCCTTCAGACGAAAAATTGTCTAGTGTGTCAACGGCCTTAAAGCTGAACACTTGTATTATTGTCAAGATTTATACCTAAGTGGTTACGCAGTCCTTAAGAATTGCCTTAATTGCTCAGTAATTTGAAGCAACAACAACAGACCTGAAATTTTAGTTTACAAATTCTTTAATTTTACAAGTGTGCTTTTTCACAGTTAAAAGAAATGACTGCTAAACTGCTTAAAAATTCATTGCATTCTTGTACAAGTTATTTTTTCTTCTTCTTCTTCTCTCTCTCTCTCTCTCTCTCTCTCTCTCTCTCTCTCTCTCTCTCTCTCTCTCTCTCTCTCTCTCTCTCTCTCTCTGGTGCATGTTTCTCATCTTCTACAGTTGGAATGCACTCATTGTCTAGAGACGTGCCCCAGTCAACTTTTGTGCGTAGCTCTTCTCAGTTTCTAACTATTTCAAATATCCAATTCAATTTCTCTTTCAGATACCTACACAATAATAGAATAGAGACAATATCAGAGAATGCTCTTCAAGGTTGCTCAAATCTTCAAAGTTTGTAAGTCTAGCCGTTGTAATATATTTTTGCTCCTCTTGGCGACAAATTATTTATAGGTTTTATTTTTCGATTTAGTTGTTACAGAAAAGGTTTCAATGAACCTAGTCCGTAGTCACAATTATTGTCTAGAAGCAATCCCGAATAACCGAAGTTTTTTAGTCTTCATTTAAAGAAAACATACTAGGAGACTAGTTTTTGGAATACAAACTATTGAAAACTCACAGGTATTGATTGGATTGACTAGGCTGCTCTATTGACATCTGAAAGAAAAGAAGCAACAAAACACTCGTGGTATCAAATTAGCCCTCACTTCGGTTGCAAAGTAGTGTCATGATTTATTCCTTTTATAAGCTGCTAATCCATCCTCGTGCAATTAAGAGTCCCCTTCTTTAAAGAAGAAGAAATATTGATGATGAAGATGATGATAATGACGATAATGATAATGATTATTGTATCACAAAAAAAATCTATTTAATTTTCTTGTTTTCAGATCGCTTAAAAATAACAAGCTTACAAGCCTTCCTGCTACATTATTCAATGGACTAGTTAATCTGAACAAGCTGTAAGTAAATGATCAATTTCGTTCCCAGGGCCCTCTCACTCGGAGAAAAGCTTGGGACCGAGGTAGAGGTAATTTAGGTTAACCTCTGCTGTCTCAAAGTGAATTTTTCTAGTCAATAAAATTTTGTCTTTACGTGTATGTTAAGTTTGTTTTTGCCGCTTATAGAATACAAATTGATTGAGTACACACTTTTTTCTTGTCTTTTTTTTTTATTATAAGAAAGGTTAATCTTGCAGATAAAACTGATCGCTCTGTTAAAGGTCTTTAAACGTGGGGTGTTTAGTTTTTATTTATTTATTTGTTTTTACTGAACCGAATCGACATTTGTCAGACACAGGGAACTGTCCCTACCAGAATTGAAAGCACAGCACTTTTGCGTTTCTGCAAGTATGGCAGGTTGACTTCAAGCTATGTTGTTTTATAGATTACTAAACACGTATTTTGATATGCGTACACCCGCGTTAGCATGTTCTTAGTAATGTTCTTAAGTTTTAGGAATATTTTACGCTCAACGTCCTTATAGAAAGATGTTCTAAATAATAACTCGCCAAATTGGAGAGAAAGAAAAGGTTTGGCAAAAGAGAATGAAAATTACAACTACAAACCATTTCTCTTTAGCATGATGTAGCAGAATGAAACAAAAAGCTTGCCTATTTACCTAAAACCTTGTGGTTTGAATTCTTCCTTAGAATCTTAGAACACAACCAACTGTCTGATCTGCCAAATAATATATTTCAGGAAGCAAGAAATCTTCAAACTTTGTAAGTACAAATGCGGTAATTTTTTTTGCTTTCTTTTAATCAGTTGTTTTAAGGCAAACTTTTGTTTACTTGCTCAATTCTTTCCTTGTGTAAACTTGCAGGTTTCTACGATATAACAAGTTAACAACGATTTCCAATGAGCTGCTGAAAGAGCAAAAAAAACAGGATCTCATGTAAGCGGCTCATTTTTGTTTTTATAAAGCTCAGTTTAATCGCACCTTGTCAGCCCAGTGAAGTTGGTATGGCGTCAGTCTGCCAAACGGTGCGGGAAAAGCCTGAGCTCGATTCCAGACCTGGCCGTATTACGTACCTCAACCAGCAGGTTCTTCTTATAATTGTATGACTTGGTGCTGCCTTTGCTCTAGCATCTGTAAACCGTTAGACTCCAAAGACTCTGGCGTCTTCCCGGACAAGGACGATGAACTATACCTTTTAAAAAACTTATCACTCGGGTTGTAAAATCTATTAACTTTTCAAGAGTATTGGAGCAACAGTCTTCACAATTTTGATTATTTTTAGCGAAGTACGGAACACCTCTGCCAGTTAGTAAGGGGAATATAAATGATATATCAGAACACTGAACAGTATGACTACCTCAAAATCCCTAAAATATGTGAGCAAGTGGGCGACCGGTTCAGTTGTTCAGAACTATGACTGCCGAGCATGTACGAGGCTCCGGATTCGTTCCCCGGCATTGCCAAAATTATAGGCAAACATTTTTGCCTCCCCCCAGTCTTCTGCAAATGATTTTGCTAATCTTCTGTAGTGAGGAATAACCATCTAGATAATTTCTTTTTGACAAATTATTTACACAAAATAAAACTAACGACAAAATGTCTCCTCTTGCAGAGACTTAAGTCACAATAAAATTGTGACAATCGAGGACAGAGCATTTTCTGCCATGAAATCGACTGTTGAAACCTTGTAAGTAGCAAAGATATGAAAAATTAGATGCGCTTAGCAGAGCTCCCGTTTCAGTTGTGAGACTCTTTTCTTTCCTTTAACTTTAGTCAATTTGTTTCTGTGAAGTTTTGTTTATATCTGGTTTTTTCTCGTTCAACTTTATGCTATTCTCTGTCTTTTGCGTTCACGTCTCTTAGTTTTCCTTCTTCTGTCTAAGCGCCTTTATTCTTCTTCCTTTAAACTTCTTTTCCATTTTTTTCATTTTTCATTTGTTTTTTTTTTCGCTGAAAACGGACAAAGATCAACGTATTTTTTTTTGCTTTGGCGAATGCATTCTCGGATGACGGCGCGCTCAAACCAAAGCTGTAGTTCCTGCCAAAAGAATGTAGCCAATCAGAATCGTGATTCGGACGTACTGATGTAAAGCTGGATTCCCTATGCTAGCCCACACAAAATCAACGCGGTTGTTTAACAGGATTTCTGAGGCCTGGTGTTCGCTAATAAAAGTAACCTAAAGACCTCAAACTTTTCGGTTGATAAAAAATGATTCTTGAAGACAGAAAAACAACGTATTTTTAGTTTTAGTTTTCACAGTTGATTTTAAAATTTTAGCGAGAATTTTGCACTGTTGATATTCCTAAGTGATGCATTTTGTTGTTGCTTTATATCCCAGAATGTTGGATGATAATGACATCAGCATCTTTCCCAACAAGGCAATCAAGGGCCTGACTCAATTGAAACGACTGTAAGTACTGGTGTGTTATTGTGCAACAATCTCGGGGCTGAATATTGCAAACTTACTGACTTACCAAAATCGAATCTTGGAGGCATTTTATCCAAAGGTCTTGTCCACCGCTAGCGAGGTAAATTAGCTGTGAGTTCTTTTTCGATGGGAACTAACCTGCGATAGATTAGTGTCCAGTCCAGGACGAGTCAAAGACTCTCATTCGCTTAGCACCACGGAAAACGGAGATAAGCGCCGACCTAGTGAATCACTTAGGCTCAAGAAAGGATTTAGCTCAGTAAATAACTTAGAAACGTTTTCCTCATTTCTGGTTTGTTTCTTTCCCAGGCGTCTGGCTAACAACAAGCTTCGATCCTTGGCTGTAGAAGTTCGTGATTCTCTGGGTTCTTTAACAAAACTCTCAAATCTGTAAGTATTTATCATCCCTTTGATAAAGGTTCTCCGTAATGAACATGAATGACACCTAACCATGCAAATTTTCACCATTTTCACGAGCGTACAGAACATACGCTGGGGAGGGGGGGCAGGGGAGCAAGCCGTACATACGCTTTTTTTCAAATTTTAAAAATGATAATATTATTTTAACAAAAACCAAGTTTAAGCACACAACTGAACACAAAATTTAGATTCCACTCCTACTACGATACTTTTTTCGTTGATGGTTGATCGTTGATGCTTCGGGTTGTTGCTGTTGTGTAGACGTTTTGTTTATCAGAATAAAAAAGTACGATGTAATCAAAGTGAATATGACAGGCCTTGAACTAGCCGTTTGAAAGGGCACAGCAATTTCATCCTCAAAAAATCTTGTTCTGGCTGGGCTTCAAGGCAATTTCTAGGTTTTCAGTGGGCATTAAGGCATTGTGATTTTTTTCTAAAGGGCAGTAAGCAAAATATCAATCTTGAATTTAAGGAGTACTGTACTAAATAAATTTAGTTTCAAGAACATGAGATGAAATTAATAGAGCGGACAAACAAAGCTACCAAATTCAGGGAAAATGTTGTTGTATCTAACACAACAATTGAGCGACAGCAACCAGGCCTCCAACCATCGAGATTCAAAATGGCAATGGGAACAAATCCAAATCGTGTGGTGCTGCAAAATTTTGCAATTTGCTCGCACAGTTCCTCAGTTTAAGTTGCATGAAAAAACATTAACATCGATTCGACAGAAAGGGCACTGCGGCAGTTAGGTAAAAAGGGCAGGCAAAATTTTGCCGTGAAATTCGAAGTTTTTGTTGGGCATCGCGGCAAAAGCGAAGGGCACCACGGCAAATTGCCGCACTGCCGTCGATAATTTCAAGCTCTGATATGAACATGCTGTCTGATTGAAATGACACATAACTGATTTATTCTTAAATATGTCTTGTAAAAACGTTTGAGTCTATCCCCTTCTTTGTCAGCGCCAAATCTTGATGGCAAAGGAAGATTTTGTTCCACTTACAGCCATCTGAAAACATATTGGAAATCGTCATTTTACTGCGTACACTTTTGAGGGGTGGGAGGGGGTTTTGAAAAAGCGTATGATTTGTACGCTCATGAAAATGATGAGAAAAATGTGCGACCAATAAATCAGTCTAACGCGTGTGTATCAAATTGCGCAGCTTGTATAGACACATTTTCTCTTTAATATTATTTTTTCTATCGGGTGCGATCTATCTCTCTTTCATTTCTCGCGTAGTATCCTATGTCTCCCTTAGCGTGACCCTTGTCAGTCTAAACAACTGGTATAAGTACTTGATACAAACTTCCGAAAACAAAATTTCCTAAGAAAACTTCAAATTCTTTGTCATTCAAAAAAGGGCAATATCAGGAAACCCATTCGTGTGCAGTAGAACACTAGAATGGTTTCAAATATGGATCAAGGAACACAATGTTGTGCAGGACAAACAAGACATCGAGTGCAGCAGGTCCGATGGTGTTATGACTTCCTTTGTTTCCTTCAACTTCAGCGCACTCGGTAAGGGACTAACCGCATTGTTTCTTAGCAAAGGAAAGAAAACAGTTTCAAGTAATTCATGTCCCGATTACACATGGTGTAATAACAACCGTAAGGGGTCAATTATCGACAATTTCTCATAAACAATTTCATTTCAAAATCTTGGCTTCTCAGACAGCCAAATACAGCTCTAATCATAAACACATGTCAATTTTTGGCATGTTTAGTCACAGATTACACGAAACAGTCAAATCTTTTGGTAAATGTGTTGTTCCGCGTGGAACTGATTCACTCGAAAACAATAGACTTCTAAGAAAACTCCATCATTTCTCGGGTTATTTTCGGCCAACTGGGCCAGAAATCAGCTTGTTGTTGGAATACGTACTTTATACTTTGCCTGTCTGAAAAGCCGAGCGTTCAAAGTTTATAACATTGCGAGAAATCGTTGATAAACTCTCAGTTCACTATACTGGGCCCTGTTGTACCATGACAACCAATACGTTTTGTTAAGAGTTAACCCAGGTTTAACGTTAATGGGATTGTGAACAATCGGCCTCTGGATTCTCTTCATTTCATGTTCCGATTACCTATGATACATTTACAACTGTGAAGAGGTCTATTTCGAACAGATATATGAGACTCCCAATGCACTGCTTATACGCCGGCTGCTGTCCAAGACCATCCCCGAGGGGTACGCATTTTTGGGTTGATGGGAAAGCATGCGTAGAGAAGGTTTCTAATCGGGTACATGAATGGTAAAGAATTATTCGAAAGACACAGCAAAAAATCATATAGCTAACATTATTTAAGAGCTTGTTCGACTGGGGATCACCGAAGCCAAATCCACTATGCTACTAAATAGCAAACTGGTCTGCCACGAGATTCATTTCCTAATCAAATAATTTCATTTACTTTTGAAATGCCAGTCGAAGTTACGACGCAAGCACCAACAACCGCTGCACCCGTGACAACAGTGAAAACCGTGACATCGAGGGACACTACACCATCAACCACTACCCTTGTCACGCAAGCCACAACGCAGTTTACTAAACCACTCGTTGGGACGTTTTCCTCCACAGACAGAGATTCAACAGAGAAGAACGTCAATAATCCAACAAAGTTCCAACTCTCCACCACATCTGTTAAATTGTCAAGCAGCTTTCCCGCTACTATGGAACCTATGCAAGTAGCCTCTAGTAAACCTTCTAGGGCTGGTAACCCGACAGTTTTGCAAGACACTACCGTTTCCACTGGCAACAACAGTTCCATATCTCAGGACGTCACAACATCTCCAGGAGGTAAGCATAGCAACCTGTAGCTGGTACCCAGGGTCGCTCTGTTCGTCTTGCCCACTTGTTTGGAAAGGAGAAACCCTGGGAACAAATTTTTTAACTGGATTCTAAGGTGTAGGGTTTAAAGCTAAATTTCTGTTGTTTCGAGTGTAGATAGAAAGAATTATTCAGGGTTGCATAACTGCTTGGGGTCGAGAGTTTGGCATCCGTTTCAGACCCAACCAATGTTATTAAAATGAACTCCTTATACAGCACCATATACGTATATACAGAGAAAAAATTGAACTGTCATGATAACACGGTAAAATAACAAACGACATCTGCTGTACGTTATTAAAGTACAATAATTAAGAAAATCGACATAAAAGACATAATAAATGTAGGACAGAACGGTCATTAGAAATTATAAAGGACCAACGATCTTATTGAGAGAATTGTCTCAGCTTTAGATAAGTTATTTGTTAGTGGATTTGACAACGTTAGATTAAAATTTTTCAGGAGGCGAATCCCAGGAGAAGGTGGAGGAAAAAGAGAGAAAAGATTTAATCATTGCCATATGCATTGCGGCCAGCGGAATCGCCATTATACTATGCACTGCCATGTACTGCTTCAGAGACAGAATATTCAAACGAGAGGAACAAAAAAAGTGAGTACAATTTCAATTCGTCCCCAGACACTATCTGTTGTTTGTAGGGCTTGGTTACTCAACTACTCTGTTTTCAAAATGAAAAGACTTAAAGCTTCTAAGTAGTCCCGAAGAGAGGCCATAATATATACTGAAAGCGAGGCTTAATATAGTTAACAGTACAGACGGGTGACTCTATTACATTAGCAAAGACATTTAGTCACGCTTTGAAACAATTTCTTTGTCGGCTCGGCGATTCAAAACTTATACTCTTAAATTAAGTTTTAATGACAGTTCTTTGTCATTAGTTTCTGAGAGACTATTTTTAATTCCGCTCGTTCTTTTCTCCACTCTTTATATAACTGAAAAGTTGAAAGAAGTCGGATAAATGTAAAGCTTTTATAACAAATTAAAGATTTAGCTCGGTACCCAGCTTGAATTGCATTGTTTTTTTAATTTTGCCTACGAGAGTAATTATCTAGCTGTTTTTCGACTGTTAACTGCTACTCTTCAAACATTTCTCGCTTTTGTGATATGTCTAAATAATGCCAGAACGTGATAACTGGGACATTTTTCTTTACTTTCAACAAAAGAAACCATTTCGTCGAGTACTTCGCATTTTTTGTCAGGGCTTATTGTAAGATTTCGCTGAACTAGCTCTGACTTGTCGACTGCACTAGCAAACCACATCATTTCGGTTTGGGTTTCCCAGTTTAAAACCTCAATAGGCTCATTTTTATTTGCTATCAGATTTGAATTATAACTTTGTATGTTGTCACAGGCTAACTTGTTTTCTACGATAAACAAAATGGTTATTTGCAAGCAATAAATATGGCAGCGGATTTAGTTTTATGTGGCACTTTCAAAAGCGTGCCCTGTACTCTCTTCAGAGCGCGGTTTTTGCGCTCTCGACCAATTAGCGCGCGAGATTTACTTGGATTATTTTGTTACAGGATTTTAAAATTTTTTTGCTATAATAAGACTTTCTCTTATTTCCCCCACAGGAAGAAGAATGTCTTGAAATACGATAGAGTCACGTCTCCGGTATAGTGTAGACGCAACAGGATGGAAAATGGAGAGAAGCGAGTCACTGGTTTATTGATTCTGCTTTCTGTAACTCCATACTTGGAAGATACGACAACAAAAGAATATACACGAAGTGGTTTGTCTAATAAGCTAGAGAGAGAGAGAGAGAGAGAGAGAGAGAGAGAGAGAGAGAGAGAGAGAGAGAGAGAGAGAGAGAGAGAGAG
>JAOBRD021066574.1:14702-28065 GCA_027575215.2 Hydrozoanthus sils | reverse complement strand
TAGCTCTTATGGTTATTACAGGTAGCCAGTACCTACTTCTAGATCTATTTATAATAATTGTAAAACTTGTAATATGTGAAGCTTTAGGTAAATAAATTGTTGTTGTTGTTGTTGTTGTTGTTGTACTAACCTCTCAGGAGTAGGCTGGTGTCGAGTTTTTCTACTACTAACCTCTCAGGAATAGACTGGTGTCGAGTTTTACTACTACTAACCTCTCAGGAGTAGGCTGGTGTCAAGTTTTACTATTACTAACCTCTCAGGAATAGACTGGTGTCAAGTTTTACTACTACTAACCTCTCAGGAGTAGGCTGGTGTCGAGTTTTACTACTACTAGCCTCTCAGAGTAGGCTGGTGTCAAGTTTTACAACTAACTTCTCCCGAGTAGGCTGGTGTCAAGTTTTATTACTACTAATCTCTCTGGAGTAGGCTGATGTCGAGTTTTACTACTAACCTCTCTGGAGTAAGCTGGTGTCGAGTTTTACTACTACTAGCCTCTCAAGAGTAGGCTGGTGTCAAGTTTTACTACTACTAACCTCAGGAGTAGGCTGGTGTCAAAGTTTTACTTACTAACCTCTCTGGAGTAAGCTGGTGTCGAGTTTTACTACTAACCTCTCAGGAGTAGGCTGGTGTAAAGTTTTACTACTACTAACCTTTAGGGAGTAGGCTGGTGTCGAGGTCTACTACTAACCTCTCCGGAGAAGGCTGGTGTCAAGTTTTACTACTACTAATCTCTCCGGAGTAGGGTGGTGTCGAGTTTAACTACTAACCTCTCCGGAGTAGGCTTGTGTCATAGCTGCCAAGAATGCTCGCTCCTCCAACTTTTTCACTTTCTTCCTTAGAATCGTGCTGTACTACTAGTTGGTTTTCCCCCTGGCTGTACGAATGTGAACAAACATGTGTTACGGTGGTACTCGATGTTTGCAGGAATTTGCTTAAAAGTGTTTCTGTTGAATTTAAACAAAGGATGAATAGATTCTTTCAAGAAATTTGAACATCCTTTGTCGATCACCACTCCCCAAAACTGTATCAGTTATTCCCAAATGAACTATTATTGTAATTTTACCATTGTCTTCTTTTTTGTACTCCACCAATGAGTTTTATGACTACGAAATATTTTAAAAAAACAAAACCGATTCTAATGGATGTAATGTTTCAACACTTTTACAATTATCAAAGTAAATAAATTAACCACCAAATATAATCGTTTTGAGTTAGAGATGTTAGTTTCAAGGAATCATGAAAAATATCGCCCTGCACGAGTATGCTGCTCGTGAGTATAATCAGAGCTCGTACTAGTTCACGTTGTGTACAGCTGACATTTCAGACATCTCCCAGGTAACGACATCACGCGATAGACCATCGATTTCGAAAGCAAGGTAACTACGTGTACTTGATACGCAAGACTTTTTTCAGAGCGTTATATAAAACCTTTCCCAATAGCTATACCACACTGACAGAGAGACGTAGCTGTCTTTTTGCTGAAGATTCTAAACACACGTACCCTCTTTGCTCTTAGGGATCTTTACAAGCGAAGACGTAAACGATGACGATGGCAGAAAACAATAGTGAATACAATAGCTGCATAATGAATGCACCGCGCTGTGCACGTGCATGCCATCGTCCTGAAAATTACAGCATGAAAAACTCAATTTTAAAGTGAATACTGACTAAATCTGATAGATACCAGTCAATTTTAAAGTCCTTCGACTCCGAAACGACCAACAGAAAATCTTACCGATCTTCAATTACCTTAAGAGCATTTAGATCTTTTTGTGTTCAAAAAGCGTGACTCGGACAACAAAGAAAACAAATTAGCCGTAAATGATCGAAAGGGAAAACAAGAAAGGTGTTTTTTGTAAGGCGCCGTTCTCATAATTTAACCTCCCTATCAGTTCTAATATACATTTGTTTGTCCAAGCTACTCCTAGTTAAAAAAGAAGACAGATAGTAAAGGCGAAACGGCAACCTCGTTCCCAGTGCTTTTCTCCAAGGAGGGGCGAGAAAAGCCCTGGGAACGAAGTTGAACAAAAGGGTTGGCCAATCACCAATCGATTTAGCTGCAGCAGCTGACTGGAAAACACGAACGTAAAAAACGTGGAGAAGGAAAACCTGACACATTTAGAAAACGAAACTGCTTGAAATAAGGTTAAGTGAAAAAAAATGTTGGTTAGCGTTTCCGCCCGATCGTTGAAAATCGGGCCGGCCCAATTTTTTTTATTTCTTATTTTCATATTTTTTCTTTAAAATTTTGTTGCTGCAAAATATTTGGGAAATTAGTGAACACTGACTAAATCTGATAGATACCAGTCAATTTATCTCGCGTTTTCCGTCTATTTGTAAAGACGGCACGTCGTTCGACCCCTTGGATACACCAACAGTAAACAACAGTAAATGGGGTTACAATTTGTTGTACTAGTATCAAAAGTTCAGACTACAAAAAATACAAAAAAAACAATTTTTTTTCTTAGCATAATACCGACACTTACTTAGATTCTATAGGTAAGAAAAGCTTGTACGTCCTACATAACGTTTTTCTAAAACAACAATTCGTACAATGCCAGAACTCTTGTTTTACTATACCTAAAAAAGCTATATTAAATAGAACCATTCGGTAAATAACGTATTGCTTAGGAAAATAAGCTAAACTTCATTATTAAATTTTCAACCTCGAATATTTTATTTTCGTTCATTACGATGTCCTAAAATATTAAAACCAACAAAGAGCTGAACTACAAGAACTTCTTCAAACGTTTGACTTTCTTTTATCGTAAAAATTATTCAAAACAAGTAAAACTGAACCTTGACAACAAATTTTAAACTCTTGAGTAGTTTGTCATGAATCTGTAACTCATTTCTGACTTAGCTAACGAACTTGAGACTTTGGAAGAAAAAGCTCGAGACATTTCTGAGACCAAATCAAAAAACCGTCTCTTCTTTATACTATTTCACAAAATTTTACCGATCCGTGTTAAAACTTCTTGTTTTCTAAGCATTTTATAAATTCAGAGTTTCAGGTTTGAAATAGCTCAGGTGGAGAAAATTTACACCACCTGGCGCAAAACTCTCTGTAGTTGTATATGGCTTGGAGACTCTAACTCCAGCTACTTTACGTTATCCACTAGCACTACTATAAATGAAACTTGAACCCGTGGCGGCCTTTTGTGTTAGATTAGTGAAAAGCTCCTTTTTAACTAGTGGAGGCTCATTCCCGCTATGTCTATGTTTTCATAACACATGCCCGGCAATTCAGCTCTCATTTACATGGCAAGATGGAAGTTATTTCAAGGAAACTTAGATGAACATATGGATTATTCATCTCATTCAAAATTTTCAATTTCTAAACTGTCATTTTAGTAAAAGGATTTAATGGCGAATACAGATATTTACCTAGCGAATAGAAACAGAACATTGCTTGTAGGCCCGGCGAAATTCGCCGTTCGCCGGCCTAAACCTGAAGCGCTGTTATAATATACTTCTTCGCTTGTGTATCAGTGAAACATGGTTTGTGCTGATTACGGACAACTCGCAACAAGTAAAAGATACCTACTTCAAACAAAAAAACAATCTTTTTCAGTTGAACCCCGATAGCTTGGATTTTCACAGAAACTAAAAGGTTCGATCTTATGTGAGTTCCGAATGGTTCAAGATAAAGTCTGGTAGCATAAAGTAAAGAAATTTGAATTTAATTCGAATTAACCCTTTCCCCCCTAAGGCGCTTGTCAACATCTAAATTCTCCTTACAGTAACAATAGAAAATGAGCTGATTAGTGCAGAGAATCCACCAAAAAGTCTGAAAGATGAATTCTCAAATTCTCCTAAACTACTCATAGAAATATTATGGACATAAGTTATGAGAACTTACAAGCTAATCATTGGGCACCCTTAGGGGTAAAAGGGTTAACGAATGTTCAACTTATCGGGGTTCAACTGTAGTTGGTGCCTCACGAATAACGGAGACTATAAAACACGCATGTGCAGTGCTGTCTAATTATCACGGCACCTTGTGTTCAAACAGCTGTCAGTCTGGGAACTAGCAACCAATCCTCTTTTGTCTTCAGTTTCAGGCTCCGAGTGTGAGGTCAGAGGGCGTCTTGGTCTCAATTCACGCGTGGCCCCTGCACTGTTAATCCCCGAAATCACACTGTCATCATCACTTGAGGCACTAAGTGATTGCTTTCTAGGCGCAGCGTACCTTTGTCGTAGTTCACGCGTAGTGCCTGTACTGGTAGTCCCCGAAGTCGCCCTGTCGTCGTCACTTGCAACGGTAATCGATCGTTTTTTAGGCGGGTTTGATGTTTCATTATCAACTGTGTTTAAGTTAATTGACTTCATAGCGTCAGAGGTTTGACGGTTGCTCTTTAAGGTTTTTTTGTCTGCCTGTGGTGATCGCTGCAAGACAACTTTTAACTCAGGCAGTACGTGACGTTTTGGCGATCCTTGAACTTGTTGCGCTGATATGTTTCTGCAAACAGATACATTCACTCAATGACGTAATGCAAAGCACACTTATTTAGGAACTGCTTTCGTAGCAATAATAATATGTAATAAAAATTATAATAAACGATAATAATAATAATAATAATAATAATAATAATAATGATAATAATAATAATAATAATAATCACCAAAACTAACATTTTTTAAAAATTTTGTTACTGAATTCTATTGAACTTTTATATTGCATTTTAATTTTCTTTTTTTAAATACCCACTAAGTGTGTAGATTCTATAAAAAAAAATTGTTGTAAATATTTCTTAATGAATTCCGAAATAAAGGCTATTATTGATTACAATAATAACAGTAACTATAAACAATAGTCACAACAATATTATTATTATTAATAATAATAATAATAAATAAAATCTTAGTTGTTGTGGTATCAACTAACCACATTAACTCTCAAAAAATTAAATCAAAAGCTGCGAGTTAACCTCGAAAACAAAAAAAAACGTTTCTTGTTTTCCGAAGACTTTTAAACCTAAAGCGGAGAGTTTGGACGCTCTTTGGACGCAGTCTGTTTTTTAGAGCATTGAGCATAGTCACATCGTAACCTCGTACAGTACTCATGAACTCGAGAGGTCCAGAGAAGGAGGTTGAGTCACATTCTTGTAAAAACAAATTCTGAGACTGATTGGAACATGAACTAGAGAGGGAATGGAGTTACCTTTTTGAGTTCTTTGATTCATCAATCTGTTGTGATTTCAAACCTGTTTCTGGGATTGGTTGTTTTTCGTCGGGGGGCCCATTGCAGTCCGCAGCGTGACGTTGGATTTCGCTAACACTAAACATCCTGTAGCACATTGGACACTCGTGCTCTGTCACGTGTTCGGGACCAGTAATCTTGGCTGCCTGTTGATGACGACCCATGTCTTTTTGACGACCTTTTGTCAAATCCACAACCGAGGAACTTATACTGTACACGAAACAGTTAGGAAATTTTCAGTGCTCAAATATTTAACCATGCATGTATTGGTCAAAATCTTTCCCAAAGAAATTGCTGACATTAGGAAAGAATTGATACCTTAGGCCAAAAAAGGCCTCGAACTTCACACGTGCCGAAACTTTGTAAATTAGCTAGAATAATGAAATTTGCTCGTTAGCTTTAGATTTGGCACATGTGAAATTCGACGTTTAAAACAGGCCTTAGTTAGTTAAAATGCTACTGAAATTGAAGTTTGACTCGTATAATTTAACTGGGGCACTTGTAACCGGTTTTAAAAATAAAATTTGCGGATAATTTGCGAAGACAAAATGCCTATTTGGCGCGAAAGCTGCAAACACTTTTTAAGCTCATTAGATATATGTGATGTCACATGGTTTGAAAGCCAGGAGATCAATCTGACTTTCCCTGTCAAATTCATATGATCATGGCGAAGTTTGCATGGCTGATGGCCCATGAATTTTGTTCTCTCTGAACGCACTATTTTGAAAGCTTATTTCACGGACTTAAAATGGTAAGAACTAATGACAAAAGTGCTTCGGTAGCACTTTAATCCGTCTACCCCTAAAGGTGCCCAATGTTTAGCTTGTAAGTTCTCATAACCTATGTCCATAATATTTCTGAGTAGTTTGAGAGAATTTGAGAATTCATCTTTCAGACTTTTTGGTGGATGATCAAATTTCATATTCTCAACACTAATCAGCTTGTTTTCTAGTGTTCCAGTAAGGAGATTATAGATGTTGACAAATGCCTTAGGGGGGAAAGGGTTAAAAAAGCGAAAAAGCGGGAAAAAGGGCTCCGGTGAATTATGACAAACTATCGACCATCGGTTAGAAGCTTTTCGCTTCTCCTAATTCCGATTTCTTGAGATTCAGGTACAGCAGCTAGACTGATAAATTGCAACCTTTCGTAACAGTCAAATTAGTGAAATTTCTGTAAAGAAGCCTTTTGTATAAAACTCTCAATCCCGAACTATTCTTATTCAAGTATATTTTCTCACTTTAAATGTATTTAATTCTGCTAATGCGTACTCAGTTTTTGTTCATATGTAATAATATCGAGATAAAGTAGTTCTTTCTTAATATATTTTAATTTCATTGAGCTTTAATACTGAGTCATGAAACTACGGCTATTTGGGTTATCTTTAGTTTTATTCTATCTAAAATTGTCAGCCAGTCGTGGTTTTGAAGTTTAGGCTTCTCTCGTCAGTCGTGTGTTTGAATATGTATTTCTACTAATATTTGGTTCTCCAGTTTACAGTTCACCCTAGTAACCTTGCAATAGTAGGATTTTTGTTCTACATACTCCTGTTTTCACGAAGAGTATCATTTAAAACTTACTCATTTCATTAACTCTATTAGTCTTTTTCAATCTTAAATAACAAATTTCAAGTTTCTCTCCTTAAAAAGAGAGGTTTGAGGGGTTTCAAGAAGAGGAAAGTGATTATCTGCTAGATTCTAAAACAAAAGATAGGGACTGCATGTATTTGCTCCGCATCCCAACATGAGCCAATAAATTAGCCCTGCTAGAACTCATACTTTTGTGTTACCAATTTAGAAGAATTTGACTTTTCTTACGTTTACTAACATGTTATTTTTTAAATCAAATCTTTTTTTGTCATTACCATCGACTCAAGTTGTTAGATTTTTGAGATAACTGGCTGGCGCTGAAAGGGTTCAAGGTAAAAAATGCAACTTTAACCCCTTCACTCCTACAGCATTCGTTAACATCTTTATAACATAGAGGGCAAAATTACTTCGAGCTGATTGGATAACAGCGGGGACATTTTTTCTTAATTCAAGGCAAAATTACTTAGCGCTGATTGGTCGCTGGTACACTTCGGAAAATTTCCAATGATTTTCCGAAAATTTCAAAAAAGTCTCAAAAATGCCTTAGAAACATTTTCCGAAGATTTTCGAAAATTTCCGAAGATTTCCGAATGTTACCGAACACGTCCGAAGATTTTCCGAATTTTTTAAAAAATCATAAAAATGCCTTAAAAACGATTTCGAATCTTTGAAGATTTCCGTATGTTTTCAGGGGTTGCAAATATTTTGTTTCATTTGGGAGAAACGATTTAAGTTATGCAACGCTTTCTTGTGGGATCCCGCGGAGAATGAAGAATTTTGCCCTCGATGTCATAAACACGTAACCGCCTGGTTCCTCGTAAAATTTAGGATTAACATCACTTGTGTTTTCAACTTTTTCCAAATTGCCCGAGTCGCTTTGAAAAGGTTGAAAACACTTGTGAAATTAATCCCTAATTTTACTCCGCCCCATGCGATTACCTATACAAATCATCCTTACAGTAACAACTGGAAATATGCTGATTAGGAGTGACAATATGAAATTTGATCATAGTTTATCAACATCTAAATTTTCCTTACAATTACAATAGAAAACAAGCTGATTAGTACTGAGAATATGAAGTTTGATCATAGTTTACCAACATCTAAATTCTCCTTACAGTAACAATAAATAACAAGCGGATTAGTACTGAGAATGTGAAGTTTGATCATAGTTTATCAACATCAAAATTCTCCTTACAGAAACAGTAGAAAATAAGCTGATAAGTTCTGAGAATTTGGAGTTTGATTGACCACGATACGATAGATGAACTCTGTAATTCTCCTAAGCTACTAGTAGAAATATAATGGACGCCAGTTATGAGAAATTACAAGCTCATTTAATAGGCGAGTTTTTGTTAACATTTTTTACCTCATTAGCATACGCATTTTTCTTTCTTATTCGGCTACAGAAACAAAGCTTCTGAATAATGAAATGTTTCTGCAGAACAATCTTTCTCTGCAAATATGAGTTTGATATGCTGAGTAATCTTTCCATGGTGTGGTATCAAAAATTGGAAATTTTACAAAGAATGTATAGCTCATTATCGTTCTTGCTTCCAGCTATTTGCATTTTTTGAGTGGTGATTTCTTCTTTGAAACTACACTAATAGAACCAAAAGTTCGATCACTCATTACTTTTGTTAAGTGTTCCCAATTTTTAAAGCCAGTTGTTGTTTATCTTTGTTCTTTCTCCAACTTAGGTTGTATGCTAAAGAAGCGAAACGTAAACAATGACGTCAGCAGAAACTCAACGTAATCGTAAATGCATTGAAGCAACACAAACATGCATGCACATTTTTTAAAATCCTGGGAAGCAAGATTCCTTGTTTTGACGGAGGAACAAATGAGTTGCAATTGCTTCATATCTTGCGCTTATATTTCATCGCTTCACACTAGAAGATTTCTAACACAAGCGCAATCGCAAGACAAGCACAAGAAAAAACAAAGTTTTCCTTTTTCTTGCTCTTGCAATTACATTTTCTCATTTCGCACTAGATTTTACCTGTCTGGCAATTGCACTTGCGTTTATGTAACTAGTGTGAAACAGGCTTTAGAGATGAGAGAGTTTACCTTCTGACAGATTCTTGGCTAGCTTCAATGTCCTGGGAAAGTTGCTTTCGGAATCTTGCCTCAGCAGCTGCTGCAAGTTTCGCTGATTTCTCTGACCTTGGACTTCTATCTTTAGTCTTTGCCTGTGTTCTGTGAGAAGCAGGACTTAGCTCCCGGGAGGATTTTGCAACCTTTTTCTCTCCCAGTGCTACTGGCAAGTCCTGCTTTGGCTTCGCCCCAGAACGTGTGGTCGTTTCAGCAGCTTGACACTTTGATTTATTCGATGATGAAGTTAGTTTTGCTGAGTGAACACGAATATTGTCTGTGTTGAGAGGCTCGATTTTGATTTCAATGTTGCAACCAGAAAGTTTTTCTTGCTTTTGCTTTTGTTCGGCTGCACTTGGAACTTGTAAATCAAAAGCTGGGAGATCGGTTTCCGAGTCTTCATCGCTTGAACTTTCGATGCCTCTTCTCTTTTTCTTTGCCTTTGCTTTGAAATGACAAACTGGACTACTGTCAGGAGAATAAGGTAACTCTTTTTGTTGGAAACCAAGCTTTGCCTCTTCTCTGCTGTCACAGATGTCTACATAATTTGAATCCTGTACACTCTGTCTTTCCAAACTGCTAAAGTAATCATTCGATGTAGGGTTCTTCTTACTCACAGCATTTGTATTATCGATTTCACATTCTTCTGTACCTGATCCGAGCAAATCAAGCAAAACATCACTCACAGAGGTTTTTGGCGCAGTTTCTTTCTCGTTTTCCGAATTAAAGCCCAAGTCTTTTATGAAACCTAATGTACTTTTTTCTTTACTCTTGGTTTCTGTTTTATTCTGGGGAGCTACAACCTTGGTATCTGAGGTAGAGTTCGCTGTAGCGCTTTTTAATAAGTTCATCCATATGTTTTGCACATGTGCGCTAGCACCGGGGTTCTCATTTAAGGAAGGCCCGACCTCTCCCTCACTGTCGCTGTCCACTACAAGTCCCCCGGAGGCACTGCTTCTGGTCCGACTGTGGCTTCTTAAACTCTTTTGGCGGGAGTTTAACGGCTGCACAGACTCGTCCACTGTCAATGAGAATGATAAATGAAAGCGTGGTTATTTACAACCTTGTATTAGGTTTGCTTTGCTATTACAATGAAACTCGAAGAAATCAGCTCTGTTTTTCTAACAAAACAAGCTTCGAACAAAAGTTTAGCGCAGAAACAAACAACTACGTGTTCTCTTGAAAATATTTAAAGGGAATCTGCATTTCAAAATCTGAGTTTGTTTTTAGGGCGTCTCACCGCCGTACTGTTAAAGATGGTTAAAAAAACATGCAAGGCTGCACGCTAAGGGATCTAACCCGTGATATCATAACGTCAAATTGCAGTTTGTTATCGAAAAAAATAGTAAACGATTTTTGTTAAGTTGCTTAAAAGGGAAATCGTTTTTTTTTTATTCAGTAGCAAAATAATACTAAAACTGCAAACAATAAAACAGTCCGAACAAGGCAATAGAGCCGATTCTTTTGACAATTTGTCATTGTGACGTCAGTGCAACATGGCACCCTTCATGAGATTAACCAGTGCTTTCTTTACTCATTTTACCTGGATTTTATGAAATGCCTCGGGAGAAGAAAAGTATCGTACAATTGAGGTATCGTTGGAAAGAGACCCTTGATTTTATGATATGAAAGCAAAGTTATAGAAATTATCGTCATACCGAGATCGAGTTAGACTGACTTTTTTGTAATCATTAATTTTTTGTACGCTGTGTAAAAATATACATTAATATATTATATTATTTGTACTTAATTTATTATTACATAATTGTTACAAACACTGTACTGTACTGAAATTTAGGCTGATCACTGAATCACACTTCATAAACAAAACGCATTGTGTTCTTTTAAAGTTATTCGGCTTACTAATTTTTCAAAAGTATTCCTGAAGTCATGTTTGTTGTTCTCCTTTAACATCTGTGTTTGTCATTCTTTGTTGATAGCAAGAACCAGTTTTATCCTTGTATTGAGGTCAAAATAAAGTTGGGAGAATAGATTTGCATCGTAAAATTGAGGAATATCGTTATATTGAGGTCTTTTTTCATACATTTTACTGTATTTTTGTCAAAAGAAAAACGTTATCGTAAAGTCGAGGATATGATTAGATCGAGTATTGTAAAATCCAGGTTCCAATGTATTTGCTTTTATAGCTAAATGCGGAGTTGAACTGTCTCTTGGTTCAAAATTTGAATTTTGGAAGTTATGAGATGTGGGAGGACCTTTTTTAATATAGCGTAATTTCTTGTTTAAAATAACTAATCGCACCTTCAGCAGTGTGCTCCAAATCAGTAGAACCTGTCCTGACCCTACCCTGGTTAGTCGTGCTGTTTGGTGCTTTAAAATCACAGGAAGTGTTCTCGCCTGGTCCAGATACAATAGCTTTTCCCCAGGGAATGCGTTGTGCTACCTTCGACTGTGCCCTGCGAAGCTTGGTTGCATACTTCGTAAACAGTTTGATGATATACGGACTGTACTCTCGGAAGCTTACTCCAGGTGGAGCAAAGTACAGCCCAGCTTTGTAGGCTTCTTTAGCCGTCCGAGGTAATGGAGGAGTTTCCTTGTAGCAGCGCTCAAAGCGGATCTGAAATGAAGAAGATGAAAGGTTTCAAGTAGCAGTATAGTGTAGGACGAGTAGAAACAGCCGATTTGACTCTCATCAAAGCATTCAAAACTTCACCCCATTAGGCCGGCACGAATTTTGAAATCGTAGTCATGATCCTGTCACGACACGATGCAGGTCACATGGTCTGTGCGCTACAAGCGCCATTGTCATTTTGAACTCTGTTGAGCTTTGAGCGCGGTAGAAGAAAAGTATGGAGAATAATTTGCTTCAGGGGTAATCAAAGTACACACAAATGAACGTTTGTGGTGACCCACACTGAAAGATGTAGAGCATTTTCGGAACGGGTCTTACTACTAATTCTGAGAGAAATGCCAAACGTTGCCAAACGAATACCAAGCAAACAAACGCCGAATGAACTCAAATGAGCTTAAAGACACTTAAACAGAAACAAATACAAAATGTTCATTTGTTTTGAGCAACCAGTTTCCAAATCTCTTTGTAAACACGGAAACCTCACAGATATGTAGCACTGGGAAGAATAGGCAACAGTCTCTTTCCGAATTGTTTTTTTTTGTCTTGACTGCTTTGTTCTGTAAGACAAGTTTAAAGTTTAAGTTAAACAAAATTAATAGTGTCAACTTTGAGTTTGACGCTTGAATAGCAAAAACGAGTACCCTATTTTACAATTTTTTTTGCCTAAACGTGAAGCTGCATAGGCCTCCCAAAACCCATCGCTTCCGTTTTCTGGTGATTGGGTTACCACAAAAATAAAGTATAAATATCTGTCCGAGGAAATATTTGCCCAGACAGACCGAACAAACAAGGTTATTAAGATATTTATTACATGGCTCCAGTTTTAGATCAGTAAAAGAGAACAAATGATTATCTCTGCGAGCTTGTTTTAATGAGAAATAGGTCCAATAACCTCCCAGTCCTGTAAGGGAAGTTGTTGGACCGATTTTCGGCCAATCCGTGTGCAGGATTTGGTTATTGGCTCTAGCAGTTTGACTTGCAACGTAATAATAAAACATACATGATAATTTGATCATGTGATACTGTACCTGAGGCTGACGTCGATAGGAGACACTGGTCCTGCAAGACACATGAACAATTGTTTCATCTGATTAAAACTTCTAGTCCAAGTTATATTGGTAAATTCTCCCAACTAGAGCCCGAACTTTTCTTGGAAAAAGTTTGGGAGAATTTCACTTCTCATCTTCAGTAGTGAGCAATTACACTCTGTTTAACGCCCAAAAGGTCTCTTAACTCCTTAAAACACAAAATTTTGACTAAAATTTATCATGCATGGACTGCATAGCAGCAGACACATTGGTGTGGCATTTAAAAATGCTTTCAATTCAACTATGTTAAGCTGTGACAACTTCTTGACTGCTAAGGGCCTTATCCTTAACCTTATCCAGCTAAAACCGGTTTCACATGAACTAAGAATTAACTGTAACTACCACTGTTTCAAAACCTTCAAAATGACCATTCACTTTCTTTGTCTTTAAAAGTTGATTCTGAAAATGTCCATTGCTTCAACAAATTCTTAAGTTTGTAATTTTGTCGAGATTTCATGACTTTGTTCTAAAAAATCCAGCAGCTGATAAGAGTTAATTAATGATGAATCACTTAGAACTCAATGAATTTTTGCTATTAAATGTAAATATTTTGCAGTATTTTTTAAAATTTAATCTAAATAAACCCTAAATGATTAACAATTATCATAACTGAATACCAAATAGTATTAATAGCAATACTGAATTTTAGCTTTAGAAGATATTTTCCCTGTTTCCATACTCTGTTGGAAACACTTGGAATTGTTGGGACAATACAGGAAAAAGCTTGATACCATGAGCTCAAAGTAAGTAATTCAAAATATTTTTTGCTTGATACCATGAGCTCAAAGTAAGTAATTCA
>JAOBRD021066574.1:0-12459 GCA_027575215.2 Hydrozoanthus sils | reverse complement strand
CCCTATCCCAGCAAAACAGACTGCCTATCCCAGCAAAGAAGGCTCCCTATCCCAGCAAAACAGACTGCCTATCCCAGCAAAGAAGGCTCCCTATCCCAGCAAAACAGACTGCCTATCCCAGTTTGATAAACAAACAAACATGTGGATGGAGTCACATAACAAATCAACACAAAATTTTTTGGTAAAGAAACAATCATTCAAACAAATTTGTGCCAGAAAATTAAACTTGTCCAAATCTAAACACACTTAGAAAATTTGTCAAATTCTCATTAATTTCACGATGCCTGAATTTTAGATATAAGGTACTAAAAACCCTTCCAGCCCCCACAAAAGGAAGTTGTTGGTAAATTCTCCTAAATTGCTACCATATTTTTAATGTATCCAGCTTTGGTGAAATTTGTCAAATTCCATTTAGGAGGTTTAGGGGTGAGGTTAATTTACTCACTGAACTGTGAACTTAAATGGAGGAATTAATAAAATGTGTTACATTAAACGTTTACAAGGAAAATAACCAGGGACTCTTAACAAAACCTATTGGTTGTCATGGTAATTAACCCAGGATTACAACTGGGCCAAGGTCTCATAATTTTCAAGAAACCAATTTAAGGGAATTTTGCTTTTCATCTGCTGTCAATAGTAACTGTTTGTAAATATTTTGTTTGATCAGGTTCTTTTGTACAAATAAATTGACTTAATTTTTTAGTTATGTAAGGAGAATTTAAATGTTTATAAACTGGCCTAGGATAACAGGGTTAGAGAAAGGACCCTTACTCTAGGAAAACTGTCAGTTGTTCCATGCAAGACAGTTGCAATCTACATTCAGACCTTTTTAATTTACCCTTTAACAAAGGACCACAAGAAAGAACAAATTCAATTACTTGGGAACATTAAGCAGACACATTTATTTTATGTTGAAATATGATATTTATGCTATTAACTGAGAACTGTCATGTACTGAGACCTGATTGGTTCAAGAGCTAACATTGTGTCACATGACTTCAGAGCTAGTATATTTTTCTGTTGAGTTAAGTTCAGTTGTTCAGTTCTGTTGAATGTTAAATTTGCAAGTGCGCCGCAGCAAAGTGTTTGGTCAATTTTAACATCAATTTTTAGACCAAAGTTGAACCTTTCAGATAGCCTTACATAATACACACATGAAATAAATCAATTTGTAACAAGAAAATGGGATTTACAGTAAGTGTACCTGCAAAAACCAGAAAACAAAAAAGTTTGGTTCTTAAAGGGTAATTAAGTGCCACAGTGATTGAAACCCAGACAGTCTTTAAACATTCCTCACCATGGTTCGCTGTTTGTATCTTGTGTTACTCCAGTTAAGTCAACTTCACTTTCTTTCTTTGGTGTTGTTTTACTCAAACATGTGCTGGTGCTCTGCTTGGAGCCAGTAGCTGTCCCACATGGGACTGTAGGGCTAAGTTTGCACTCCTTGACCTTTAACATAATTCAAAGTGATCTTGAATAGTCTATTCTGTTCGTTGATTAACTTTCTCATTACAAAAAAACTTGTACTGCTGTTCATTCAAGAGCAACTAACTCCGTGTTAAAAGTTACACTATTTTCAAACTTCTTCATTAAGTAATGGTCCATGTAAGAACGAGAGAACCTCCCATTGTTCTGTCACATTTCACTTTCCCCACAGCAGAAAGGTTAAATTTTTGTACTGAGAATACATTGGCCAGTATACACAGAAGAAATTTTCTTAAATTTAAAAACAGAAATGTTTCAATTAGAAAGGAATGAATGAGTGGACTGGAAAGAAATACATTAGCTTACTTATCAAGATATTGCCATTTTTAAAATTAAGCCAATCAGATCAACAGTTTAATAATACCGCAATTAGCACCTTTCTGCATTCTATTGTGGCTGACCTCTCTAGTTCTCACTCAGAATTTTACTTAATTAATAATTAACTAAAGGCAATTGGCAAATAATTTTTCCAATTTCATTAAATTGTTGTATTTTTATTGCTTTCCAGAGTTTATCATTTTCACCAAATGACAATAAATTTTTGTCTTGTTGTCAATGGCCACTGGAGAATATGGGGACCTGGGAGTGATATTACTCAAGGCCGAGATTTCACCAGCTTGTTTCAATGTAAACAGAGCCTTTAACAAATATTTCTAAAAAATGGCAAACAATTTTTTTTTTCTGCTGGTTGTGACAGTTTTACAGGCCTTTAATACGGGGTTTCTGACTTGTGATTTTGAAGGATTTGAAAGCCAGGCCATGAGTGATGTCACTTCCTAGGCCCTGTGTACTTGGTCGTAGACCATAATTTGTGCACAATAACCAAAGACAAATAAAAAGTTTGTAGTACCATTATATATCAATTCCTGTCATTTTATATAGTCTCCTTGCTCTAACCCCTTCCCCCCCTCTCCAAACAGGTTAGTTACATATTAGAAATCAATATTACATATAGCACGTCAAATTGTCTGGGTCAATAACCAAATCCTGCTTGCTGACTGGCTGATGTTCCACTAATTTCCCATACAGGACTAGGAATTATTCATTACAACTAATTTCTTGCTAACTTGAGTGCTCAAAGGCAATTGTTTGTTCTCTTTTACTGACCAAAAACTGAAGCCATGATTTAATTATCTTACCTGGTCTGTCCAAGAAAATGTTTGTTTATTCTGTTCTATAGTAAAAAACCCTCAAACAAATAGTTTTTCTTGGGCAGACCTCACCTTTCCAGGACTGGTTATTAAGATTTATAAACTGCACAATAATTTTCATGCAATCTCATTGGTTAAAGCGCATGACATGGTACAAAATCAGAAGTAGGTTATCAGCAAATAAAATCATATCCCTTTGGATTTGATTACTGCCTATCAATTTTGTCAGCCATTTTTAATGAAAACAACAAATATCAGTTTTTTCAAAGTTTGAATAAGTTTGAATAGATGAACAAGAAAATCGTTTCTCTGAGTCCAACAATGAAGAAATTAAGTACCTGGTTTAAACGGCCAAAACAAAAATACCAGCAAAGTACACCAAAGTAAACATATTATTTGAAGGTAAGAAAAAAGCTATTAGTCCACTTTCATTAAACAACAGTTTTCAATAACAAGTTAAACTAAACCTTTCTCTAAATTATTTTCTTTAAAAAAAACTTAAGCTTAAAACTGAGTTTACTTGTACATCAGCATTATATTAGTTTTTCCATCAAACTTTCTTATAGCATGGAAAAGAGAAAAAAATGTTTGCTGATGCTTTTACATGAAGTTTGCTCCACGAAATAATTATTGGGAGGATTATAAAATAAACAAAACCCTTTTTGGGTCATTGGTGTATCGGAGGATAATCTCCTTGGCTGATAGATTGTCCTCAAATATTATTTTCGGTTTTTTGAACAATCATTCTATCAGCCAAGGACATTGTCCTCCAACATACCAGCTGCAGAAAAGGGTTTATTTACTAAATATGCATTCCAGAAATAAATCGTTTAAGGAGAAGTTAGATGACTAGATGAACTTACTTCGTGTTCCTCGTCATCAGAGTTTACATTTTGTGAAGGAAAAAGTTCAGGAGACTCTGATCTTTCTCTATTTTGTGTAAGTTGTGTTGTGGCTTTTGCAACTCGATGCTGTTCTTGAAAGTCTTCATCATCAGTTGAAGCAATCAAAATAGCTGTTCGGTTCCTTTTCCTTGAATGAGTGGCAGAAACCTAAATTGATGTTTAGAACCAAACTGAAAATATTAGACAGCCATCAAGACACTTCAGTGTCTCACTTTATCTTTAGAAATTTCTTCATGATACTTTCTTGAACTGTTTTATAATAATAATAATAATAATAATAATAATAATAATAATAATAATAATGGGTGTGCCTCTGTATGCAGAGAACATGGAGGTGAGGTGCAACAGAATTGATGCAAGGATAGTGAACATGGAGAAGAAGACAGTTATGCTACTGGAAATGAGTTATCCCTGGGTGACAAATAGAGAGGAGAAAGATGTCAACAAGACTCTGAAATACACTCCACTACAAAAGGAGTTTAAAAAACAACTGCCAGGATATAAGATCTACCAGCACAACATAATCCTAAATGGCCTTGGAGGGTGTTCAACGAAAGTTAAACATAGTCTGAAGCAGTTAGTTGGAACATTCAGATGCAAGTCCATTTTGACAAAAATACAGAAAGTGGTGCTTTCCAGGTCATTGAACATTGCCAGGAACTTTAAGGTAATTTCATTAGACTCTTAACTAATATTGATTTACATCATTACTTTTATCTAGGTTTTTAACAGCATGGAAAATTTTGTTTAAATTCATACCCTCCCTTTTTTAAACAGAATTAGAACATTTAAGAACATTGTAGAATTGTGGTATTGGTTACGCTACCAATAGTGTCCAATGACATAAATGTAGGATACAGCATCCGAACGTGATGACACTGCTGTCCATAACAACAATAACAATAATAATAATAATAATATAATAATAATAATAATAATAATAATAATAAAGGGATTACCAAACTGACAACAGAAAAAAAACTTTAGCACAAAATCCTACACGGCAGGAAAATAGGCATGAGAAATTCAGCATTGCCAGAGCTGATAAGTAAGAGAATTAAGGAAGGTCTGATAAGTTGTATAATTTGTTAAATTCTCCCAATTATATCACACATTTTACATCAAAAAAATTTTGGGAGAATCTTCAAAAATTCAGTTTTTATTTCAACTCCCATTTTCTCATTACCAATTGTCTTGTTTTGTATGTTCTAATGTAAGGAGAAAGTAGATGTTGATGACTAACTAGAATTTACAGTAAAGGGTTAAGTTACCAGCTTAAAGGGAATCTCTAAAGCACTTCTAATGTTCCCTGGAAAATGTTATCTGTACCATAAAATGACCTTTTTAGAAGTCTTGCCATATTTCCACAGCAATGATAAAAAGGCAATGTTCTCGATTGAAAGTCCGATCCCAGAAGTGACATAAACGTGAGAATTCGGCACAATCTGCAATACTTGCTAGCAAAACACTTTCAACTAATTTCAATCATGGTTCATCAGTGTAGGACCAGTGGTTGCTCAAACACTGTGAAAGGCGGATTTAGCCTGCACTCATGGCCTTCGAACTTGTGCACTTGAGTTCTTGTGTCTATGTCATAGCTTATGACAGACATCGAAGCAGAGCAGTTTTGGTTGCGAAAAAAAAAAGCAATATTCAGCTTTTCAATCATTTTTTTTTTTTTAGTATTCCAGTTTTTGTACAGCTGTTTTGACTCATTTTACCAACACAGTAGGGTACAGACAACATTTTAACCAAATACTAATGTGACTTTGAGAGATTCCCTTAAATACTCCTACAAACTCTGTTTTCATCTTGTACAGTTGTTTTATCTGTCGATATTCCAATTTTCTTGTCATATTTTGTACATGATTGTTTTTATGTAAGCAAAAGTTAGGTTTGGCAAAGTTCCTGGTTCTGACCACATAGATCAACATCAGGGTCAACTTGATCGAATCTTAATGACAATAATTAAAGAGTCTAGTGCAAAAACAACGTAAGTGACTTTTGATGAAGCTCTCCATTCTCCTACATCATCCCTTTTATCTGTCCAGAAACACTTGGAAAATGTAGCATTTCATACAAAGTCACTTGCATCATTCTTGCACTAGGCTCCTCCATTCTTGATTAATTTTTTACAAAACCTATTAGTTGTTTTCGGTAACCATCCCTTGATTAGGGCTAATCAATATTTGAACAACTTGGCCCAGGTTACTCACTTCTGATCTTGCAAACTTTTTAAACAACAGTTCTTGCTCCTTCTTCGCCCTTTCCTCTTCCTGACGACTGAGCATTATCGCTCGCTATTCAAAAAATTTAGGGAAATTATTAGGAATAAGACTTCTTATCTTTAGCATGATTATATTGCACACCTTGGGTGATAGACTATTTCATTAATTTCTTAGTTTTTACTAACAAGTTGAATGCTGTGATCTAACTAATTTTCTAGTGGTATTGTTAGTAAGAATATTCATTAGCTTGGGAGCATAGCTCACAAGCTTAACAATCAAGTGGCAATTCTTCATTTTCATGTTGAGTTTGCGACTATGAGAAATGTCTAATGAATGTGGGATGGATGCCTGCACTATGGCAAAAGTGTGTCACGTAAAACTTTTTAAAGTAGGAACTTTTGCAATAAAATTGACTAAACAGATGTGTTTTTGTGATGAATAATCAATTATTAATTATCTAATTCTTTTGCACACAAACATGTTCTTACAAATAAACCAAATAAGAAAATTATTTTATACTGTCTGAATAACATTATATTTACCCAAAGCAGATAAATTATTTGCTCCAATTTCCTCACATTTTGCTCATTCTCTGCTATCTCAGTTTTGCCTTAACCTTTAAGCCCCAAGCACGACAAATGTTGTGTTGGTGAATTCTCACAACTGAGCCCCATACTTTCTATATAAACAGTTTGGGAGAATTTGGCTTTTCATCCACCAAAGCATACTTGACTTGATCATCTTCTTTTCTTCTGTATTACTTTGTTTGAGTTATGTAAGGAGAAGTGAGATGTTGATAAACTGTCTGGGGCTGAAAGGGTTAATTGTGCTCCTATTGTTCTAGTTTGCTCACTACCTTAAGGCTATTACTTTTAACGATTACTAAATTTAGCGATTTTGTCTCAGAAAGAATTAGCAACAACTTTGTTTTAGTATATAAACAATGAACCAATAATTAAATGATATTAAAGACAAGGAGAAATTTGGAAAAAATCCGAGCCCCAGATGGGAATTGAACCCACGACCCTCCGTGTTCTAGTCGAATGCTCTAACCACTGAGCAAGTGGAGAATCTATGATGAGCAAGGATCGATTTTTGGGTTTAGACTGGAACCGCATCATGCAGTAACACAGTCCAGTAAATAACTGACGCACGTGAACTCACTAACAGCATCGTGCCGTCACATTAAAGTATATCTTTGATGCAACCAACCAACCTCCTTTGCGAGTATATAAATGATGAACTAATAATTAAATGATATTAAAGACAAGGAGAAACTTGGAAAAAATCCGAGCCCCATATGGTAATTGAGCCCACAACCCTCCACGTTCTAGTCAGACATTCTAACCACTCAGCTACTGGAGACTCTATGGTGAGCAAGGATCGATTTTTGGGTTTAGACTGGAACTGCATTGAGCAGTTACACAGTCCAGTAAATGACTGATGCACATGAACTCACTAACAGCATCACACTGTCACATTAAAGCATATCTTTGATGCAGCCAACCAACCTCCTATGTGAGTGTATAAATGATTAACCAATACATGGAGGGTCATGGGTTCAATTCCCTGGGGCTCAGATTTTTTCAGAGTTTCTCCTTGTCTTTAATATCAACTTTATTTTAGCTATTTTAAGGACTTTATTAAACATTATTTTCTCAGATGAAATTACATGTTCAGGAAAACAACAAAGTGTAGATGATGCAGAAGTCATAGACAAAGAATGGATCGAAGTTTGGACAAAATTTAGGCTTTGTTCACTAAAAACACCTTATTACCAATGTCTAGTCTAACAAGTTACACAAAGATCTGTTTTAAATTTCGAAACCAACTTTACAGATATTAAGTTCCTAACTCATACTATGTCCAACAAAGTGGAACCCCACTAAAGAACAAATCTGAAAGCCCAGCAGAATTACAGTAAAATATGTGAAAGCAAACCCCGCTATATAGAACCCCGTAATAAAGAAATCCCCTCTTATAACAAACAGATTATGATGGACCCGATGCACAATTTACCCCACTATTGTCTGATCGCTCGCAGCAGTCAATAAAGATGGCAGATTTGAGTAGAAAGCTCAGCTTGCTTTATTAATTGATAGTGTTTTTGAGTTTGATATCTTCAATGACAGCATGTTACAGTCACAATTCACAGTATCAAATGAATACAAACAATGTTTTCTACAAACATATACAGTATTGAATTTTTTGGGTAGTTGTTGTTTGCTAAATTACCCTGCTATAACAAAGATTTTTGCTGTTGACCAGATGTTTTGTTGCAGCGGGGTCTTCGCTATAATGAAGGCTCTGCTATAACAGACATTTTTTCAGTACCGTGGCACTTGGTTATAGCAGGGTTCTGCTGTATATCAACTGTTAGTACCTTGATGTCTTCTCTTTCTTTCTTTGTGACAGCTGAGAGTTCTATATGGTTACAGGAAAGAGTGATTAGAAAATATTGAGACTTAATCTGTGAACCTAAACAATGAGCAAAGTTTAATAAATTGTAATCATCATTTAGCCTGAGTGTAGCTCTGATGTATTCATGAAAATCCAAACTTAAAATGGCTGCCCCAAACTCACCAATATGTATAAAATCATTTTTGCATACTAAATACAATTTTCACAAACTAAACTTCTTAGCTACAATCGAAGGGTCTAGTGCAAAAATGGCAAAAGTGACTTCTGATAAAGTTTCCAACTCTCCCTTAATGTGCAAAACTGACAATTGACTTTGTGTGAAATGCTAAATTCTCCCAATTATTCAGAGATACAAGAGATTATGTATGGAGAGTTGAGAACTTCATCAAAAATCATTTACATTGTTTTTGCACTAGAACCCTTAGGTAGTACTAATGGGTCAGTTTTGGAGTTTAAAATTCTCTATAAAAATTCTTGAGTGATCTCCTTTTCATCAAGTTTGAAATTCCAAAATTTCAGTTCATTATCTTCAATCGTTCAAAAGATATGGCCATTTGAAAGGTGCCCTTTCTGCCCTTTTTGGACATTCTGATTGGTTGAAATAGGTCACATGACTGCTTGGAGAGAAATTCAAAACCTTTTTTTTTTCAATTATTTTTAAATGTATTTTTACCCAGTTGATCAAATACGTTCAAACCAAAAACATTGAAATGGCAGGATCAACCAAATTGATTTCGTCAAGTCTTGAGCAGGTTGAGCTAATTTCAAGGAAGTTTGACACCTGTCAATCATACAGGATTTCAGACAAGGAAATCACAAAAAATGCTGTAACTCATTCAGTTTTTAATATTTTTTAAATCTGTTTGCAGATATAAGTTTCTGATAGCATGTGTTCTAAAATGCACTTATAATAGTGTCTATAAGTTAGGTTAATTTATGCAATTTTGAGTAAAATTTAAAATTATGCCTAATTTATGTGAATTTGCATAAATTAACATAACTTATAGACACTATTAGTGCATTTTAGAACACATGCTATCAGAAACTTATATCTGCGAACAGATTTAAAAAATTTTAAAAACTGAGTGAGTTACAGCATTTTTTGTGATTTCCTTGTCTAAAATCCTGTATGATTGACAGGTGTCAAACTTCCTTGAAATTAGCTCAACCTGCTCAAGACTTGATGAAATCAATTTGGTTGATCCTGCCATTTCAATGTTTTTGGTTTGAACTTATTTGATCAACTGGGTAAAAATACAAAAATTATTAAAAAAAAAGATTGAGTTTCTCTCCAAGCAGTCATGTGACCTATTTCAACCAATCAGAATGTCCAAAAAGGGCAGAAAGGGCACTTTTCAAATGGCTATATCTTTTGAATGATAGAAGATAATAACCTGAAATTTTGGAATTTCAAACTTGATAAAAAGGAGATCACTCAAGAATTTTTGTAGAGAATTTCAAACTCCAAAACTGACCCATTAGTACTACCTTAATTGTTGGGAGAATTAAGCAATTACACTTTGCTAAATTATCCCACACTTTACAAACCATTAACCCATACTTTTCCTGTTATCAGTTTAGGAGAATTTTGCTTTTTGTTTTCATCACTCAGTTTTCTATGTTTCATCAATTTTAGTTTTCTCATTAAGAAAAATTGGAATCAACCAAAATTTTTAAATGAACCACAACAATAAAACAAAATCCTTCTTTCTTAGTACTGTAGATCAAAAAGTAACCAAGTATTCTCCATATCAAATTACCTTCATCGTCACTGCTGTTACCATCGATGTACACATTCTGTGTTGTTTGCTTAGCTGCTTTTCTTCTTAAGGGAGGTCTTCTAAGCTCATCAACAAAACCATAATTTCCAGTAAGCTGGAACATTAAACTCAATGTTAGCAAACAGCTCTGCCATACAATTATTTCTGTACAACTTCAAAATACTGTATTTTCCAGTGTATAAGTTAAGATTTCAAACCTTAAAAATCTACCTCAACTTATACAATGATGACAATTTAAAAGCTGTTGATGAACCAAACATCTACGACGACAGACTAACTGCGAAGCAGCATCTGGAACTCTTTGGCGAGAGTAATGATGATGTTAAAGATGACAACTAAGAGGAGTTTCTTGGCTTCTAACTAAGAAAGCTTAAAAAAACAGCTCACCAAATACAATAAAAGTTTTGAGTTTTAATTTGTTTGTCTTTTTGTTATTTTGCTGGCTTTTGTGCCTTTTTAAGGTCTCTAACAAAAAGAATTTTAGGCATCAACTTATACACTGGATTTTGAATAAGTGGGACTTTTTACCCCCCAAATAGGGCTTGATTCATACACCAGTTTGACTTATACCAGAAAATAATATCATAGGTATAGGTAAGAGGGTTGCATGGATCACTTCATTTGAAGCTGCTTTAGGACTTTTTTTTAGGACCTTTCATGACCAAATTTTGGAAGTTTATGTACCTTTTCAAATGATAAACACTTGTAAACCTATCTCAGCTCAAACTGGGGGTCAGGGGGTTCTGCCACCCTTGATTTAAATTACACATAACTTTTCTAATTTTCAAGATATGCTGCTGATGTTTTGTGTCTTTTCCTAAAATCTGCCTTAGAATATAATTTTAGTAACTGTTTTAGGCTATGGGTTTTGCATTTCCATGGTTATGGATTGTTAAGAGTGGTTTGCTATAAGAAACAACTATGGGTATGCAGGATAGAAAACTCTGATTTTCCCAAACTTTGCCAGAGTAACGGCTTACGTAAACTGGTTCTAAAAATACAAGTCTTTGGTTGTGTAGGATTTTCATAATTCTTTTATAAAATATTTTGTTTTGCCCCTTGAGACAAGCCAAATCAGTGTCAAAATCAGGACTTTTGCAGAAGCTGCTGTATATATACATCAAAGGCCTTGTTGAAAATTTGACCCCACAAAACTCATACAGTATTTTGCATATTAACTGCTCATCGGCGTGGCGTCAAATTTATGTGAATCATAAAATGGAATTTTTGACAGAATTTTAAAATTTTGACCTTTTAACAGCCAAAGCAACAACTGAATTTTGGTTAAATTCTCAGCTTTAAAAATGAGATGATACTGCCAGAATCAAGAACAACAAGAAGGGCATCATGTTAAACCAAAAGAGCAAGTATCTACACATTTATTTAACTGCTTTTGTTTTAATGAACTTTAGTGCTGTTTTTATATTTGCTGTATTACTTCATTTTGTATTCTTGTGTGATGTATTAGAAACGAGGAACGTGTTTCTTCTCTGAAAATAAATATGACAAAATTCAGATCTTGTCATGACAAGTTTGTTCTTTATAAGTACAATCATGTAGTCAATATAGACTTAATCGGGTAAATTTATTTAAATTTATGAAAACTGTTTGAAAATTGGCATTTAATCATCTTTTTAAAAGAAATCCAAGATGACAGAACGATCTAGTAAAAAAACCCTGTCGAGAGATCAAGTCAGCGGTGGTCAATACATGGAGTTGTTTACAACTTTCATGGAAAACCATTAAAGTGCCCATAAACATTTTTTCCAAAAGTTCAAGGAAATATATGTATGTAATTATATACATACCAATACAGTTGCATAAACATGCGGTCTGCTGTTATCACATCTGGTACATATTATAACATTCTGGGAATTCCGCAAATTTTTTTTTGGACATTTTGGGCCTGAAATTTTTTTTGATGGTACAAACCCTTCTAAAGGTAAATATTGGGTTTCATTAATTTTTTGACCATCAAAGCTGGGTTGGCAGGTCAGAATGACACTTAAGATTCTGAATATGGAATTGTGATCAGGGTCTGAAAAGTTCTTCAGTCAGGTTTTTGCATGGGACCCACATTGTGTTAGGGATGAAGAGTATACACATACTGGCAAGGGACCCACATTGGTTTTCCAGATGCAAAAGAAACTCGCACTGGTTATCCAGAAGCAAAGAGGATCCACATGAAATACCCTGGGAAATGGGGACCAAAACTAATAACCAGGAACAAAGATAACCATTATTATTGATTGTCCAGGGGTAACTTTAGAGAACACATATTGATTATTGAGAGACAAAGCAGGACACCACTGTGTTTCATTGAAGAAAGTTGTTCATGCAGACCAAGGTACTTAGCTTATCAAACTGGGGCTGAGGTAGGAGGAAGGACAGAAGATGCCTCCCCCCAAAAAATATATAATAAAAATATAAAAGAAGGTATGAGAAAGGAAGTATATTTCTCACGTTTTAACTGCGACCCTCCTCCCCC
>JAOBRD021066467.1:2500-11385 GCA_027575215.2 Hydrozoanthus sils | reverse complement strand
CCCCCCCCCCACAGGGCAAAATTGTAACAGATTCCTGCCCCCCAACTCCCCTCCCCCCGGTTCTGCCGCCCATGAAGACAAAAATCCTTTGGTGACCATTCTATGATGTGTGTAGGCTTTATTTACTGCGTATCCAGTGCAACACAAAGGGACTTAGCGCCAACCCGCTAGCTAGGAGGAGCAGGCGTAGCTCAGTTGGTTAGTGCGCGGTCGTCGGAGCTAGAGGTCCCTAGTTCGATCCCCAGTGACTGCATGTCTGTTTCGACTTTCTTCCGATCAGTGTAGCTGTAGCTTTTAAATACCCGTAAAACGGAGCACTAACAGAGGGAGGGGGTAAAGGGCGCACCGTCGGCTTCCGTTGATAGCAGCACTCTCTGAGAGCTGAAGGAACTAACAACGTTAACAACGGTACCTTAACCTTTACCTTTTACTACCAAGGAAAAAATTTATTAATCTTTCAATTGGTATTTTTAGGCTGTTTTGGGGACTTTTTGGTCGGTCATCCCTATCCTTTTAACCTTCAAGTACCCCCCCCCCCTTTTCCCCGGACTTACATTTGAAACAGTATCAAATGTCACACAACAAAATATCCAAAATAGTGGATCAGAAGAGCTGCTTCAAGATACTCAATGAGCATGGGGTGCATATTTTAACATGGGTGGTGGAAGCAAAAAATCATTGGCAGGGGGGGCACAGTGCAAAATTGTAACAGTTTGTTCTAAAATCTGAAAGTCCTATTCAAAAGTTGCTGTTACTAGCCAGAAATTATTGGGGGGGCATACCCCCTCCCCCCCTGACCAAATTATTGGGGGAAGCAGTGCCCTCAGGCCCTGTCGCCCATGTTTAATACAATTAATACTCAGGTAATTCAAAGTGAGAAAAATAGCCAAGCAAAACACTATTTTCAAAATTGCTCAGTCGCATGTTTCAACATTCTGTCATTATCTCCACCTCATCAATAAACGTTGTATATACATATTGCAACATTTCATATTTATTTTAGTTGTCATATTTACTCTGCTACAAAGTTAGAAAAATTCTGATAAGGCCATGCACTTAAAGAATCATCCCGGTAATGAATATATCATCAAAATTTTCAAAAAATTCAGCAAGGGAGGGCATTTTGTTATGTTTAATACTTTTTGTGTTGGTTTGAATTAGGATTAAATCTACACCACTAATTACCACACTAAGTTTTGATATAATATACCATATTATAGTCCATATTTATACTATTAATCTTTTAATTGTGAATAATTTTTACTGTACTCTTTGACAAAATTTTGCCAATCAAGTTTCTTAATTTCTTGATTTTTTGTTTAAAAAATAAAAAGTTAATGCACTTGCAAAAATCAGTGCTCACGCTAATAAACCGGGACATTTTGATATTTTTTTATGTGGGCTAAGGGTAAATTATTATACTGAATGCTAATGAAGGAACTAGTTATAATAACCTTAAAAGGAAAACTATATCAATGAGCCAGCATATGTTTCAATTTGACTTTTAATGAATAATTTATTTGTAGTCAAAACCTTTTTTGTGCTGCATGTCAAATCCACACAGTCAACAAAAAATGGACAAAAAGATGGAAAAATAGTACATTTAGAAACACAACTATTCTTCATAAACTAAGTCTACACCAATCAAGAAAATCAAAAATGTCTCTTTTCCATGACAATCTATGACTGATGCTGAGATCCTTCAGGTTTTCCAGGATTGAATTTTGAAGTTGTGATCATGCCTTTAATATGTAGAGTTGCTTAGAATGGTGAAACTGGGTGCAGAATGTACATTAAAAATAGCAGGAACAGCAATCAAATTAACTGAATCCATGTACCATGTACTAGACAGATGATCCTGTTATAAAATAATTCTACCAACATTTCTTTTAGCAGTCACCTAGCACATTTGCTTGAAAATTGAAATCTAATTTGCTAATGTGATCAATACCTATCAATTGATAAATCAAAGAGTAGCAAAAAATACTTTCCGAAGAGATTTTTGTTTTAACATTAAAAAAATAAGTAAGGAATTAAATATATTGGAATATGAAAACATGGGCAGCATGGGGAAACAATGCCCCTCACCCTCAATAATTTGGGCAACATCCCTCTAATAATTTACAACAAACTATTACAATTTCTACTGTGGCCCCCCGAAAGTTTTTTGCTTCTGCTGCATACCCATGAAAATCAAGCTAGTATCAGGGCCTACAATGGGGTGCATTGCATCTTTTTCTAGTGTAAAATTTTGCTGTCGCATTTTTGTATGAACAAAATATCGCTGTTATAATTTTCAATTTTTAAGCAATTATTTGCTTTACTTATTTCTTTACAGATCATTTAGCATGTTCTAAAAGTTTTAAGCTTGGACAAAAAATAACATGAGAAACTGATTACATGTATTCCTGGATGTTTTGATACATAGTTGATCTCTGATGCCCTTTGTTGCAGTCACTTGTCAGCACTTTGAAAATTGTCTGTCGCCTCAATTTGAGACCATGTCGTCTGTTGCCAAAACCCCTTTGTAGGCCCCAATATTCTGTTTCCAAAACGTTTTCTAAGTCAAATGGTTATAAGCTTTGTGCTATCTGCTAGGTTGACTTTTGCCTCTTAAGGAATAAATCTAAAAATATTGAATGGATTGAGCTATTTTAACTTTACTAAGTAATAACGAATCAAACATGGAAGTAAAAAATTGTTTTCCTTTATTTTACTAACTCTTCATTCTTACAATTATTTTTGTTTTAAAACTTTGACATAATTCATCACAAACTCTGACTGATCTGGGATCAAACTTTCATTAAGTTTAAATGTCTTTGAAAGGTATTTATAAATAATCACTTGAGATAAAAAGAAAGGAAAACTAACACCCTACAGAATTCATAATCAACCGTTCACCCAGACAACATATTTTGTTTCACTGTAGTTGATGGAATTTGATCAAATAAAATGTACTAGGTTTTCTACTGAAAGCTACACAATTCATCCTTCTCAGCCTATCCTTCAATGGGAAGCTACGGACAAGACCTTAAGCCCACTTTCATTTGTTATAGATTCTGTAAATCAGTTAACTTTCAAAAAGCTTGGAATAATATCTGGTTAACATTACTGTACATAATGTAACTCAGTAGAGATAATTTGTTGTCATACTCTAAAATAAGGCCAAACACTTGTGCAATAGTGTATGATACTCAGCTATTCTCAGCATAGTTATACAAACTTATGTTTTAAGAAAACACCCAAATCGAAATACTGTGCCTAGATCACAGTTATAGGGCACTTTGCCCTATTATGTGGTAAATATGAATGTTTTGAGAAAATCTTTAGGTGAAATCCTCAAAATAATTAACATAAATGAATTCATGGTCTTAAAAACATATTCTAATAAATAAAGTATTTTTAACCCTACCAGAGCTACTTTTCTGTTAAAAAAGCCACTACTGATGACACCATTCAATTATACAAGACTTAATGGTCACTATGAGTTACACAGAATGCAAATTAGAATTATCCCCAGGGAGCTATCAGAATACTTTCTTGAGACACTTTTGATATGTCTTCTTTTGGCTTTCTAAGCTAAAAACTACATAACTTAATGTTCACTAAATACAAATAAATAAGAGCCATTTTCCTATTGCACAAAGTTGATACTATTTATGTTACAACTGATAAGTTTACAGTGGCCATTGCTGGCATAAAGATTAAAGCATGCATCTTTTTTAACTTTGATATAATATATACTATTGAACTGCGAGCACTCGCTTCATCTAGATATAAAATTTAGTATACATTACTCATTACTGTACAATTTTGAACTACCGTTACATTTCCCACAACGATGATTTCTGAGGAAGCTTTCCGTTTTGAAGTTTATCAAAAGAATGTCCCAGGGCATTTAAATTATTTCTTCTTACATCTGTGTTAGTGGGAAACACTCCAAATGTTAACCATGGGTCAATTAAGAATAAATTAAACAGCTTTCGCCAAATATACAAAGCCACAGTAAAACTGATGGCTTGGAATTAAATAACCGAAATTTCCGCTAATAAACATCCTATTCTTCAGTTCTAGTAAATTTACATCATGTACACAACCAGTGGCATTTCACTCTTTTGTATCATAACCTGGTCCACGCGTTTGGAACGACTGACCACGTTGAATGTTGATCACGCTACCAGTAAATTCTCTAATAAATATTAACTTTTTCCTTTTTGTAAACTTATATCTTGCTCCTGTGTCTCCATATATTCCACACTAAAATGATTTGTTATTTCTGGGTGATAGCATCACAGCACGCGCCGACATGTTTCGGGGTCAGACGAAAAGACCTCTGGGTCCCACGAGAGTATCAGCGCTAAAAATGTTACACAAATGTACAGAAAACAATCACGGAATTCCTTCAAACGAAAGTCCTCCTTGCTGTAGTTCAAATAAAGATTCTGTGGTTGCTACCCACCAACAACAAATATCTGGATAATAATTTCACTGGACGCTCATTAAGGCTTAACGCTGGGACGTGACGATGTAATTAGCGCTTTCTGCCTCTGACGAATAAGCATGTTTTGTTTCAGAGTAACAGCGTTGTTTCATTTTTCACAAAATAAAATGTTTTAAGCCACATTTTCTACTTCGTGTGGACTGTGTATCGTATGGCTCGGAGTCAGCTGTGCATGGGTCGGGTGTTGAGTCATGATATGGTGGCGAAGACCACTGAGACTCTTGTAGCTTTTCCCACAGTGGCATTTATGTGCTTTTCTCACACCACCTTTTTCTTTTCTATGTCCATTCTTTGCATGGTATTTAATACCATTCACGTTTTTATATCGCTTTCCACAACCTGGTACAGGGCAAATAAATCGTTTACCTTCCCCGTCATCTGTCGTTACGGCGTTCATGATCCAGTCGCTGGCAAAGCTGTCCGATGCCCATGAATCGTCGCTAACGTCGCTTAAATTTCCTTCTTCGTCGGCTGCGTCAACTGGTTCACTGCTCATAGCATTAGAAGTATTCAGTTTTGGTGGGGAAATCCTCTTCTTTTTGGCATTTGAATCAGGGCTCGGAGCTGTCGGTTCAGAAGATAGTTGTTCCTTTCGATTCCGCTGAGCGCTTCTAGCAGCCTCGGTGAAAAAGCAGTTGATGTAAGAAAGTGGTACAGCAGAAGGCTGTGCGGCTTCTTGCTTCTCAAGAACTCTTGGGTCTTTTTCGATATGAACGACTTCTATGTGGTCTATTAAATCTAACAAAGATCCGCAGTGCTTGCCACAGCCGTGCCATGAGCACGAATATCGATAAAACGCCGCCATGATTGCCCCAGCTCCTCGACCCGACTGACCGATATTTCGGCTACCAAACATTTCATTACATCGTTTGGACAACATGACGTCATCACATGATTGTTCGTAGCGCTACCCCACGTGGATTTTATTACCCTTCAGGAAAAATCAATACACCAGAAAATTCTATCTATTTACTGCCCACATTAAATCACTAAATTTAGCTTTTCGATTTTGTTCCGCGTCTTATCTAATTTCCTCTTAGCAAAAAACGTCAATAAACTACAAAGGTTAGTGTCACGTGACGTCTTCTTAAAGTGTCCACACACCTGTCTCTAACGTTATTGTGTCAGACCGCCAGGTAGAGTCAAGGTCTCTTTAGCCAAAAATGGTAAAGTACAACTGCTATCAAAAATGTATTTTCAAATTAATTGACGACTATATATTGTGCTATCAATGCTATTATTTATGCTGCTACTCAGAAGTTTCAAAATAAACTGTTTTTGTTGTGGTGCCACATGGACTTTAATATGTATAGCTTATATTACTTCCATTTGAAGTCTTCAAGACGATAACTGGTTCTTAAGTGGTATTGTCATCTTAGGACCTGTAAAAGTTTAATTTAAAAAAAAAACAAGACAATAACAGAAAAATGTATGTTTAATTTAAAAGTTTTGTTATGCTGGAAAGTTCAAACAACAATGAATATAAATCATAAATTATCCTTACACTGACACTGCAAGGAGATAAGGGTAGTCCCTATATTGCGGTGATAGGTAACAACGTCATAAATTTTAAGAGTTAAATAGGCACTCTGGTATTTTTTAGGGGTTGGTAAAGTTACCCATTTCGCCCATCACCCATGGCCAAGGAGGCTGTCATAGATAGAAAAAATTTAAGGGTTGTTTCTAAAATTTCCAAGGAAAAGATTTTGGGGTTGAAAAATCCTTCATTTACAAAAAATCCTGTATATTTTTGGTAAAGCCTTGTAAACAAAACTGAGCCCATTCTAAAAAACATATCTAAATAGCATTTGGGAAGATTAGCACCAGTACTTACTTACTTTTTAACACACACATGCCTCTACAAGGTTTGCTTTCATTGAGGTGGACTAAAACTAATATCAAATAAGGTGTCATTGGGAAAAAGGTTTTGTTTTGTTTCAAATCAATCTTAATAAAATTTAAAAAAAAACATAAAAATAATAAGGGAGAAGATCTGAAAAAAATGTTAATCACGCTAAGAAAATGCCAAATTGAATGCAAGATTTATTTGTTACAAAGTATTTATTTACAATTTTCTTTTGCATATGAATAAACATATCACAGTATACTCAGGTGAATCAATTAATGCAAATATTTTCCCAAGACCATAACTTCTACTAAAAAAAGATTAAGCTCAACAAGTCACAACACATTTATTAAGGCAGAAACTTCTGCCAGTCAAACTAGTTTGCCACTTGATTGGGTTTTCCAATGGAAAGGAAGGTTACATCTTCCATAATTCTGCAAGCTTAATTCCATTTTCCTAATTTGTGTTGATGTCCTGGAGAAAATCAACAATAAAAGCCAAATGTGGCTTTTTTTCTAACAGGGGATCAAATAAGGCTACATAATCCATTACACCAAAAATATCCTTAAATCTCAAAATTACTAGCTCCCACAAAAACTCAAGGTGTTTGTATCAGTAGTCTGTCATCTTTTATTCTATAATAGCAATAATGGATTAAAAAATTGTTCTCTATGACACTAACAGGCCTTTGATTTCAATTTCATTATTTACAGCTAAAATGAAAAATGCTTGAAAGCTACTGAAATATCTGAAAAAAATATCCAGGAACAATATCTTATTTTAATTTGGGATGCAAAATAGTTTTGCCTTTTAATAGTTTCACAACTCAAAACAACCTAGCAGATGTGTTAAGAACACAAAATTCCCACCAATGTTAACTCAGGTGGGTCCTTGTTAATATATCACACTCATTCATGAGTTTATTATGCCTGTAGACTCTAATGTTTGGTCATACAATTTTTTGTACTTTCTGGCGTAAAGAAGAAGAAGCAAGCCCCACTTGAGTGTCATGAAACTCCACACAGTCACAATGTAAAAACCTGTGACAACAACGCCTGCAAATAAAGATCAAACATCCAAGTAAGAGCTCTCGTACTCTGGTCAGTTATTATTTTATAATTAAAGAATCCTCCACCGTATAACATTAAATTGGTCTCAAATGAAACTTTTTTAAGGCTCAAAGTTTAGGTTTAGTTTTAGGTGCACAGGTGCTACTGGGACTAAATTTCTAGGTGCACTGCCAAAATTTTAGGATCACAGCTTAGGATTCTGAGAACAAGAGAGACTCTTATGAGACTCTTATTGAACAAAGTAGTTTCAAACTGCAGTGCAATTTTTTGTTTGGGACCTTGTGTTAAATCTGCATTTTTTTCACTTGTAAGACAGCTGTTTTGTTGCAAGTCAGTAAAATAAGGACAGTCAAGTAAAGCAGGAGTAACTCTAATTCAGTGACACTGATAAGCTTCAGCTTTTTAGGTGCACGAGTGCAATCTTTCATGATTTTTTAAGGCACAAAATCAAGATATCAAGTTGTGTGTGTGGCCAGTTGGTCGTAAACTTTGAACCCTGTTTTATTAAGTCTATGTCCATACCAGCACCACAAGTTTGAAAATTCTGTGTATGTAACTAACACCAAGCACTTTTTTTGATCAGTTTTAAGGTCAGAATGTCCCTGGCAATGCCATTTTGAAATGTGGCATAACTTGGTTGCAGTGCAAGTCTCCACTCTCAATGAATACAATAGCAATGATTGCGAGGGGTCTGGCACTGCAACCAAGTTACGTTGCAATTCAATATGGCAGCTCCCAGGAAATTTAAACCTTAAAACTGATAAAAAAAAAATTGCTTGGTACTAGTTACATTCACAGAACTTTCAAATTTGTGCTGCTGATATGGACATAGAGTGACAGAATTAACAAAAGTTTCAATGAGACCAAAATCTAACTAGTTCAAGAATCAAATTGGTAGAGTATAAATCATTGGTTTTATTGCCCCTAGAACAGATCCATACATACTGGAGCTGTACTGGTATCACCGCTTGGTTAGCTGAGTTGCTATGGTGCCAGTCTGTTGTGCAGGAGGCCTGGATTTGATTCCCAGTGCCAGATTTTAACTCAAGGTCTTATAATAACTGAGGAGAAGGTACTTTATAATTTGCAAACAGTTAGACCTTCGTGCCTTTTCAGATTAGGATGTTAAATTGTATATGTGCAGGCCCTCAGAGTCCAATAGTTGGGTTGTAAAACCTGTTGGGTTCTCTGAATACCCAAGAGTAGTGAAGCTAAATAAATAAATAAAAACTATTGTATGGTGATTTAGTCTGATGATAGGCTATGTGACTTTAGCTCAACATTTAAACAGCATTGATGACAGATTGTTAACTTATATCACATGAACTTCCTGAGCTAAATAGTTTTACATACAATACAAATTGACATATGAAAATATATAAAAGTTTACATTTATCAAATATATACCAAAAAAATTACTCTAGTCTTATGCCCAGAGTAATGATGATCAACAGATATACTACATTAA
>JAOBRD021066360.1:0-11385 GCA_027575215.2 Hydrozoanthus sils | reverse complement strand
AGTAGTAGTAGTAGTAGTAGTAGTAGTAGTAGCAGTAGCAGTAGCAGTAGCAGTAGCAGTAGCAGTAGCAGTAGCAGCAGTAGCAGTAGCAGTAGCAGTAGCAGTAGCAGTAGCAACAGTAGTAATGGTAATGCTATTAGTAATATTGAAATAGTAGAAACATACGTTAGGGCAGCAACAGAAATAAAGAAGTAACGATAATTGTTGCAGTGCTAACCTTGAATTTCTACTGGCCGATCCTCTGTTACTTCAAGAGTTGGTTGTCCGCGAGTTTCCGGAAGGTACCAGCAAAGCACGGCAGATACAAGCGCCGATGCTCCCATGATGCCAAAGGGGAGAACAGGATGGATTCGATCCATTTGAACCACGAAAGGCGAAGAAGCGGCCCCAACTCGACTCACTACCGACATCAGACCCATACCAGAGTTCCTAAACAGGAATTGAAAGATTCAAAGGGAATAAGCAGTATTTTAGCTCGGTTGGTAGACTATTTGACAACTAACTGCCGTTTCTAGTCTCAAAGATACTTTGATATAATTCTCTGCATGACTAAATGATTGCTGAAGTGGTTACGGCCTGTATGAATAATGACACCTTATAGCTGCCCATGTGATAAGGCATCCGTTTGGAGGAGCAGTTTGAACTGCAAAACCACTAATCCGCGTCAATTTTTGGCCTTTCTGGGCAATTTTTCCGATGCTTGGACTCATAAAAGAGCTAAGCAAATTTAAACCTTACCATGCTTTATCAAAGAGCTATTTGTTGCCACTTTGGATCGGGTACACAGTTTTCAGGGCCAGGGCTGACAGCTGCTGGTTTGTGAAAATGCAAAGTTCAAACAAGACAGCTGTAATCTGAATATTTCTAAATTCCGTTATTATAGTCTTGATTCCTTTTGGTACAGAAAGAAAAAATGGTTGGTGACTTAGATAAAGTATAAATATTTTAGCTTAGGACTTTCCCTCTCAAAAAAAATTGAATTTCCCAATTCGAAATGCGGTAGATTTGTCCTATATTTACCCTCTTCAGACTAAACGAGGGGCGTCTTATATTATCCAGTTACCTTCAAATATCTCATTACTAGACAATTCTTGTGGCCTTTCCTAAAACGTATCTAGAAACACACGCGTTGTTGTTTGGCCACGTGACACCATGTTGAAACTAAAATCCTGAAATTCCAACCCACGATGACACAAAGATGGCGACTTGTACATTTACCCATAACTCCTCGCGCGTAAACGTCTGAAATTGCTTATAAAAACGCACAGTGAGAATCTGTAAACCTTAAACTTGGTGCAAACAGTGTTGTTAGTACAAGGAAGAGTTGTACCAACTGTTACCTTCCCTGAGCTTCTTTTTTGTGGTGTAAGGTTTGCAATGCATTGTAGTAAAATGTACTGCCGCCATCTTTTTCGGACTGGAAAAGAGTCCGAAGTAGTTCTACCTGATCATTGTCGGAAACAACTCCGCTGACCACACATATATAGAGTTGAACGACACTGTGATTGCAAGTTTCCCAAGAGTACCACCTGCCACCCGGCCTGCAATGAACCCTGGGAAAGACAGGTGCGTTTTCAATGTGGTTGGTATATCACTCTATGCCCACCAGGATGAACCAACGGAGTGTTATCAAAATTAGCGGTAGATATTTTTTTAAAATTCTGTTGTTTGCGTCGGCGAATACCGTAAATTCTCAATTCGGCGCTTACTTTCTTCACTGAGATTTTGATGCGACGCTTATTCGAGGTGTGGACCGGCGCTTGTTTAAAACACGTGCATCACAAAGTATAACGTTAAAGAATGAAGGGAGTCACGCACTAAAAATGTACAAAAATTGTATTTAACCAGTTTTCAATACTACTACTGAATCCCATAATCCTTTTCCACACTCGGACTCAGTCTTCTGCTCCGTGCCGGTAAAATACCTATTTCTGACAATCTCGCAGGCTACACTGTCATGTTATGAGCAATTGCCTTTCTAGCCGTCGAAAAAAAAACCCTTTCAAATCCTAGTTGACAGAGTTATAAGAGTGCTATTAACATTGTACAGTTACATTCTTTAACTAAAAATCAATCAAATGACTAGAAGCATTTGTTGTGGTTGTTAGCATTTCTCACCGACTGAACATTTTTAACGGGGATGCATTAAAATGAAGCCGCAAGTAAGACATGGCAATTTCAATGGTAGTTTTAGTTTGTTCAATAAAGCTTGGCTGTTGCATCTATTCATTAAGCAGTGTTAATTTAATCAATCATTGAACGTGTAAGGTGATGGTGGGTAGAATGTACGCCCGATTTTAAAAAAGTTTAGTTTTGGTTCTTTTTGCCCTATAACGTTTAGAGTTGCAGCTATACACACAAATTGGTGGTATAAAATTGACGTCACAAAGCCTGATTTATTTGTCAATCAATATCAATTCATACTTACCTATGTTGTCAGTTCCTGCCGGTATCAGAGACACTGCCACGCATGCAACCGCACCGATCGCAAAATACCAAACGGTGGCCTTTTTGCGACCAAATCTTTGCGTTAGAAACAATAATATAAAGAAACAAGTAGTTACCTTATTGGCCAAGGAAGTCTTTTTGCTTTCGATGGTTTTATGCTAATCAAACAATATTCAAACAACAATATATAGTGTATAAACATTCACAGATTTTTACAGAGCTCATACAAGTTCCATGTCGTAAGCTCATTACAACAAAGATGAACTACCTTTACTTTTGACTATGGCAATAGGCGAGTTTCTGCTGACGTCATTGTTTACATTCTGCTTCATAAGCATACAACTTAAGTCGTAGAAAGAACAAAGATAAACAACAACTGACTTTAAAACTTGAGAGCCTTTATCAAAAGTCATGAGTGACCGAACTTTCGATTCCATAAGTGTAGTTTCAAAGAAAAAATCACCACTCAAAAATTTGATAATAATAATAATAATAATAAAAAAAAAAAAATAATAATAATAACAATAATAATAATAACAACAATTTCATCCAAGAGGCCCACTCGCATGAGCGATTTTCAGTGGGGCCCTGCGAATCAAAATAAAATATATATATACAAATAGATATTAAAATAAAGATAGAATTAAAAATATATATTAAGATATAATGTTAAGGTCCCTAAAATCTAAAACGATAATTAACCATGCATTCTTGTAAAACTTCCAATTTTTAAAAGCACATCAAGGAAAGATTACTCAGCAGATCAACCTCAATTTTCAGAGGAAGTTTGTTCTTCAGAAACATTTCATTGTTCAGAAGTTTTGTTTCTGTAGCTGAATTGTAAAGAAGAGTGCGTATACTAATGAGGCAAAAAATGTAAACAAGGACTCGCCTATAAGAAACTTTCTTAATACATATAAGGGGGAAACGTTAAGAAAATATATTTTATTGCATCTTCCCTTTTTGCAAGAACATCGACAAAAGGTACAAAAAAAGCAAAAGCTCTGCAGAAAGGTATACTCGATTTGAGTTTGTATAAAAAGCAAAGAAAATTTCTCCTATTTCCTCCCCAGTAACATCGATAAAACTGTTTTTATTTCTAACAAGTCTGAGTGCTGAAAACAATGTCTAGCTGTCATCGTACGGCATAATCTGGTTACCTGTTACAGTTGTCAATCACAAGGATGTTGGCGGGAATTTCTACCAGACTTGTAAGGATAAAATTAAGATAAATACTGCCTCCAAATGCCCCAGCGCTCAGTGATACACCGTAGTAAACCATTCCGTTTGAAAACCTGTTTCGAGAGAAAAAGGAAAACATTTTCTTAGAAACTGTAGGCGTATAAATCCGCATGTTTATGTAAAATAACAACTCTTTACTACGGTTTTACGTTTCGCGTTAATTTTTCTCAATTATTACTATTATTGTTATTGTTTTTATTACTACTATTATTATCTTTATCATTATCATTATTATCATAATTTTCATTAGTATTATCGTTATTAATATTATTATCATTTACACGATAACCACGCCATACTGCTGCGCACGTACGCGGCCAACATGTTTTAATTGGGATATCTCAGATCTCGCATCTTATGTTATTTTAGATCTACGGTCTTTATTAATCAGTGTTATTGGCAGACTCTTTACACAGAACAAGCTGTCTCTCGCTCTAAGTTTTTCCTGCTTTTGGAATTTAATGCATTGCGGAAATGAACGTAAAAAGACTACAAATAATGATTATAACCTTGGAATCTTCAAGGAGCACTCGGATAGAGGAGCAACAAGACATCAACCAAAAAGTATGTTTACTTAAAAGTGTACCTGTTAAAAGAAACGAGCAACGTTTCCTCATTTGAAAACATGAACTTGTAGCACCGTGTATTATTTCCCACTACATACTCACCAGGCAAAGCATTGAATGAGAGTAGAAATAGCCATTGCCTTGGTACTAAACAAATCAAGACATCCTTTACTAGATTCTGGAACCACTGGTACAAGAAGATCTTCCTTGGGCATTTCCTTCTTATTCCCTTGTGCAACTTGCTCCAAAATAGCTCTTGCCTCCTCCTTCCTGCCTCTCACCAAAAGCCAACGGACCGACTCAGGAACCCACCTTGAAACATGACGCAGAAAAAAAGATAAATAACAAAAGCATAACAAATCTGTGTCAATAACAATTGGTACTCATATGGCACATTTCCACATGGAACGATCCACTATAAGCAGATATTACAGAGTATTTCAATCCACGTTCAAAAGATAGCGATTTGTACATTTACCCAGAATTACTAGCGCAGAAACACTTCTAAATCTAAAATTGACCATAAAAACGCATAGCGACAGTTTGTATACCTCGAATTACACACACACAGTGTAGTACAAGGAAGAGTTTTACCAACTGTTATCTTCCCCGAGCTTTTTTTAAAGGTGTAAGGTTTGCGATGCACTATGGTAAAAGATACAACGACCATTTCTTTTTGCTACGGTTAACTGCCGTTTTTGACAAACACTGTGGGTTGTTTTAAGTGGTTAAGAGATTGGCCCTCCAGTTCCGCCTTCTTGCAAGCCATCAAGAAACACCTAGCCACTTTGAAAGCCTTCAAGAAATGCCTAGCCTCCTTGCAAGCCATCCTGAGATGCCTAACCCTCTAGCTGGCCATCCTGAGATGCCTAGCCAGTTTACAAGCAATCCTGAGATGCCTAGCCTTCTGGCAGGCCATCCTGAGATGCCTTGCCACCTTACAAGCCATCCTGAGATATAAAGCCTTCTGGCAAGCCATCCTGAGATACCTAGCCACCTTGCAAGCAATCCTGAGATATAAAGCCTTCTGGCAAGCCATCCTGAGATACCTAGCCACCTTGCAAGCCATCCTGAGATTCCTAGTCTGATTGTAAGCCATCCTGAGATGTTTAGCCTCCTTGCAAGCTATCCTAAGATGCACAGCTTTCTTGCAGGCCATCCTGAGATGCCTAGCCTCTTGGCAAGCCATCCTGAGATGCTAGCCACCTTGCAAGCCATCCTGAGATGCCTAACCACTTGGCAAATATTCCTGTGATGTCTAGCTTTCTGACAAGTCATCCTGAGATGCCTAGAGTTCTGCTGTTGGAGGTTAACATTGAGGGGAGGTTGTCATTAATGAAGAACTTAGGTTTAAGTCTATGTTTGCATTTGAAACACGGAAATAATCATCTTGGCAATTTTCATTGGTAGCAATTTTCTGCCAGAAACTCTGTTTCCGAATTGTCTCCTAACAAACAGCTCACACGGTACCTACTTGTAAAATATGAGGACGAATACCCAAGGGATGGAACAGACAACAGCCAGGAGGCGCCAGTCGCGAATGTAGTATGCTTTGAGTCCCATGATCATGAGGGCTGCACTAAAATAGAACCAAACCAGAGTTGCGGCAAAAGCTCGCCGTTTCGGTCCAACAAGCTCTGTGCTGAGGACGAACAAACACAAACCAGTACCTCCTTCGAAGAAACCAACAAAAAATCGACAAAAAGTGACAAGCCACAGCTGATGGGCAAAGGACATGCCAAAGGTGAAGGCAATAACCATGAAGACGGAAGGAAAAAGGACGCTGCGGCGGCCACGCTTATCGGCGATAAAACCCAGGAAAATGGCGCCAATAGCCCATCCAAAATACAGCATTGAGTTGGCGAGCCAGGCCTGGAATTTCTTGTCACATACCAAATCAAACTGTGCGAACAAAATGGACAGAAGAAACAAAGCAGAATATTATTAATTCTATCAGTATGAATATAAAAATAGAATGATATCATTTAAAATAAAAACTAACGGTAGACAACTACGTTTTATCATCATCAGGAGGGCTTGTTAGAGCGTTTACGGTACTACAGCGGAGTTACTCCGTAGTAGCTTGAGTTCACTCAGGAGACTAGTCTGACGCTCGTATACTTTAAAGTGCATATGAACTGAAAAATTTTATTGCTTCAGTGGATAGACCTTGCTAATTGAGGAATAGCGGTGAAAAAATTTTGCCAAAATCTCGGGCCTCCCGCACGAAAGACCGGCGCTTTACCAACGCACTAGGCTAACCAGGCGGTGGTTTAAAAGAAGAACAACTACAAACAATTAGGTATCTTATAGGGGAACTGGGGTGGAGGGAGGGAGTGTCTTGTATGCCTTATTACGCTTCGAACCACCCCTATTACGCTTGGAACTAGTCATACACAGTGGCCCCAAACGTAATAACTGGCCCCAAGTGTAATAACCGCCATTGTCAAAGCCATCTGAAATTTATTGCGTTCGCAAGCGAGTTTCAAGCGAATTTATCCGGGCTTATTTTTCATGCCCGGTTTGCTTGGCTGAACTTCTTTTCATTTAATCGGAATCTTTATAAATTTTCTAAAAAGACTGAGCTGACATTTCAGTCCTGGCTGAATAGGCCTTGTAATCGGGACCTTGACCTAAGTGTGCCGAAAATGAAGCTTTGTACCTCGAAAAGGGGATGCTGCGTATTAACCTATAAGACTTTAACTTTTACTTGTTAAAGCTCCAATGATTCAAAACGTTTTGCCATTATATCTCATCTACGGGATTTGTAAACAAGATACTTTCGGCAGCGTTCTGGAAACCGCTTGCACGCCTCGCTTTCGCCGCATACCTCGTTCATCCAATTGCACTCGATACATCCTTTCTCAGTTCGACTGAGACAATTCTTGTTCCTAACGACGTACAAATGGTAAGTGAAAAAATGTTTAACACATAACGCAGGGATTTTTGTTGGGGTTAGCTCTGATAGTTCCTGCTAAGACCTGGCTGTAGTTTCTGTCAGGAGAGTATGGCTGATTTCTCAAACTGCAATCCCAAACATCCGCTAACAGCCATAGTCAGAGCAGGGAACGTACGTTACGATTCTAGCGGCAAAAGCTAGTTACAAAAGCCAGCGAAGGTTCAAATTTTATACTAAAAAAATCTGGCCCGCCTTAAAACCCGAACACGCAAAAAATCCCTACTGTATTGGTATGCCGAAAAAATCCCTAAATCTTTTAAAGTTAAAGTTACTTGAGTTAAGCACTGCCCCAGATTACGAGACACGAAAAAATCCAGGCCAAATTGGGCAACCCAAAATCTCACAGGCCCAAAAAAATTCCCCCCCTCGTCATAAAAATATTTGAGTTAGCCCTTGCCCATTGGTGCTATATCGACAAGTATTAAACCACGTGCAGTTGAAAGAAAACAACGTAACAAACACATACACGCTATTTTTGGACGAGGCTCGGTTGTTCTTAATTTTTTGGCGATTTGAGCTTAAAATTGTTCTTAAATTTCTCTTATTTCTATATGTGGCTTAAATCGAGTGAAAATTGAGCATACACATTGTTAAGAACTAACATCAGAGTATACGAGTATAATTTGATGCAATGGCAGTGATTACTGAAAAACTAAAGAAAAAAACTGCAACTGTAAATCATATTTATTTAATCAATATCCTGCCTTGTTAAGTTAAAGGTCGAAGCTCAGTATAAAGTTTAAAAAAAAGTTTGGTAAAAACGTAAAAAGAATGGCTATCGAGCCCGAACCACGGCTTGTTCTTATATGAACAACGAGGCTCAGATTGGCCATGCTGAATTTGTTGTTCTTTTAAAAAAGAAGCGTGTAAATGACAACATTCAGTTTTGCAAACTAACATGTTTCAACAGTGTCTCCTGCCTTCGTCGGTGCTTCCTACAAGGGTAGCGGAAGCAAAAAATTACTGGGGGGTACAGTGCGGAAATTATAACAGTTCGTTATAAAAGCTGAGATTCCTTTTCAAAGTTGCTGCTTTTAGCCAGAAATTATCGGTGGGGGGGGGGCAGTACCCCCATGGTCTTCCCGGTTCCGCCGCCCATGAACTGGTGATTGTTTAATTACATCAACTTTCTATGACTTACAAATCAAAGAAGCACTTCACATCCTTTGGGAGAAGCCCTCACTTAACATTCAGGTCAAGCATTTCAAAATTTCAATACCAAACTTGGACTGTAATTGGCTGCTATTGTATTCGCTTTAGTTCTATTATCTTAATATCAATTATGATTGTCATTATTATTCCTACATATACACTGTAGTTCAACAATTTTTAAGTCCAATTAAAGCATTGACGAAGGCAGAAGACACTGCCGAAACATGTTTGCAGAACTCAAACAAGTCTGCTATTTAATCGTCCTATGTGAAAAAAAAATTCATAACGCCTGATATACAACTTGTGAAAAGATCATTTTTCTTATGATTTAAATAAAATCTAAATTTAATTTACTAAATACACGGTCCTCGTGGGAACCAGGTGCCGGTTGTTCGAAAGCCGACTAAATTAAACCAGGATTGACTCTTAACAACACCTATTGGTTGTCATGGAAATTAAGTTAAAACCTGAATTAGGGATAATCGTCTTTTGAATAACTGGACCTAAGCACTTATTATTCAATATCATATATTAATTAAGTTTATGAATTTTTTCTTTTAAAAATTTATAAACATAGATACTAGACAGTAGATTATTATGCTTGTAAACCCTGATACCGACTTCCCGTTCAGATATAGATTATGCAAAACAAAACGGATTTTTGACTGCACAAGCCTTGTTGAGATAGACTTTATAGAGCAGGTTGCTGCATTATATAGAACAGGCGAGGAGTTTTCAGGAAACCAGTAGACTTCATCTCCTATATATTAGGAATTATGTAATATTTAACAAATTTGTAAACGGGTCATGCAAGTCATAGTGATTCATATTTCAGTTAGCGGTCACGTGACCACAGCTACCTAAAGTTAATTAGCTATGACAATATGGTGTTCAGAAATGGAAAGAGCAGGTTAACATTAGTTAGAAGGCATGGTTTCAAGAATCGACGTAAAGTACTGCAAAGATAACAGCAAGTACAAAATCAAAATTTTTCTAAGTAAATGTACGTATGTGAAAATGGTATTGGAGAGCAAGGCTAGTCTACGCATAGCCGCTTAATTTTTATATTAACCGTCTATGAATCAGCGCCGTTAATGCTGTTCTGTGACGTAGCTCTATCCGTCCAAAATGAACAGATGCACCGTGATTGGTCTACTTGCTAAGTGTAGAAGCTGATTGGTTGCTACACCAAACAAACTATTTTTAAATTGAAAAAATGCTTTAACGTAAAGAATTTCACAAACGGATAGAACTACGGCTTTCATTAAAATGTTGTGGCATTGAAGCTTTTTGAGACTTTCTTTCAAAATTGAGAGTCATTTCGGATCAAGTTCAGGCAGCGAATGCTTTGAACAGTATGTTGTTTTAGATTTATTATTTGCATTCTTTTGCGAAAAGCTTTATAATATTCTCCACCGTGTAACTTCCAGCTGTTCGATCTGTTGGTCTTTTTTTAACCTTTAAGGCTTTGTTTACACAAGTTGGACACCTGTAGTTAGTTGAACGTTTGACTTGAAACGACAAATTCTCAGTCAGCGTTTGCGAATAGTTTTCTTTTCCGTCGCAACTGGCAACAACTGGTATGTCAAAACTAAGGCTAGGAACTGCTCACTAAAACTGAAAGCTTCTGGCCTCTATAAATAAAAAAAAAACACCGAAACCAGCGAGTTTTTTTATCGGGTATCTCAAGTTACCACAATATACATTAACCTAAAGTCTGCATAATTACAGAACACAAAAATGTTCTCTGATTCGCAGGCGCTAGTAACAGTCGTTAAATTGGCCGAGCGAAGACTGGCGTCTACACGCAGGCTAAGCATGCATGGCCTGTTCTCCAGTCATACAAATTCTCGCCATTTCTTGCATATTTGAGGTCAAAATCTGAAAATTTGCCATTTTACTAATGTTAACCTGCTCTTTCCACTTCTGGATACCATTTTGTCATTGCTGGTTGGTTTAAGGTGACCCCTAGCTTAAAAGAGCTTACTGACTACCCTCAAACTCGTTTCCAAGGCTCTTCCTTATGTTGTTGGTGCTGTCCAATGCCATTACCGTGACCATTATAGTTACTGTTGTATCAAATTGCCGTTGTCTTCACAATTATCATAACATGTGCATGTGCACCCAGGTATAAACAAAGGTTTGCCTATAAGGGCTGCGTATTAACCTAACCTTTTTTGTTGCAAGCGGTCTTTTTCTGTGACACTGTAATGATCTCCTATGGAGTTGCCTTCGTTCTTACGATTTGTGTCAAGTTCTCCTTGGTACAACTTGAAAAGATCTTTTTCGAACGTATCGGCTGGGGCAGCGCAGGTCAAAAAGGTTTAACAGCAAAAATTAAATTGTTTGGAAAAATAAACCACATATTTTCTGAAACTAATACCTTTTATAAAACTTGCTTAAGACTTAACCACAAAACTTTGATACGCCGCAAACAATCTATTTACCGTTAAATAGTAGTTCCTTAAGTTGGCAAATCACAGGAAGTAGTTCCTAAAGTCGGCCAATCTTACAAAATAGCCAATCACACAACGTAGTTCCCTAAGTCGGCCAATCACACGACGTATTTCTTTAAGTTTGCCAATCACCCGACGCTATCTTTTATTTAGTTGTGCTGCGTGCCTAACCTTTCGTGCCTTATAACAGAGAGGGCAAAATTACTTCGAGCTGATTGGATAACAGCGGGGGCATTTTGTCTTAACTCAGGGCAAATTTACTTAGCGCTGATTGGTCGCTGGTACACTTCCGAAAATTTCCGAACATTTTCCGAAGATTTCAAGATATCTCAAAAAATGCCTTAGAACTATTTTCCGAAAATTTCCGAAGATTTTCCGAATTTTTTAAAAATCATAAAAATGCCTTAAGGGGGTCCACTGCCTTGGAGATAAAAATGTTCCAAATCAATTTTTTCAAGAAATTTTTATCATTTTGCAGCTACCTCCCATGAAATGAAACCAACACAACAGACATTTGAGTCTCTTGTTGCCTTGGCAACAAAACAAACACTCTCAAGGGTGA
>JAOBRD021066252.1:0-11385 GCA_027575215.2 Hydrozoanthus sils | reverse complement strand
GTTGAAAAGCTGTTTTACATCAAGACTTTTAGCTCTTGTAATTATTCAATTCGTCTTGATAAATAAATCGAGCTTTCGTGTCCGCCATCTTATGAAACGAGGACGGGTCAAGATTAAAAGAAGGCAAGAACAGGGCTTTGGTTCTCTAAAACGAAGAATTTTGTATGCCAGCAACTTGAGTTCTATTATGGACAAGCCATTTCTGCTGATCTCCTCATTGCCTGCCCTTTTAAAAAATTGAAAGTCTGAAGTTGTGAATTGTTACTGATTCATATTTGAAATTATATGAATGAAATTATAGTTGGCGGGTTGTGTATACATTTTTCTGTACAGGCTGTTACGTCGGAGAGACGTGACGACATATGTGGGCACATGACAACGGAAAAGGGCCTACCACATATTCTAGCACTAAGAGCTGCTCTGTTTGTTGAACAGAATGCTTCAAAACCTAAGATTATTCCTCAACAGAATTCCAACTCAAGATCAAAGACGTCATTCATATTAAATTTGAAAAGCTTTCACTTCATTCCCAAGTCAAGTATGTAAACCTTAGAATATCATTTTTATTGTTTTATTTGTCTTTGAACATTCCAATAACCATTCTTATTATAATTTCATTCTACATATTTTCTTGTTATATTCATTCTTTGCACCACTGAGTACGACACTATAGTAGTGTCGAAACATGTTTGGAAAACTGTGACATGATGTGTTGAAAACTGAGAAAAAAAAATGAAAAATGTAGAATCTTAGAAAGTAGAATTTCGACTGAAAAAACCACCCTTACTCATCTCCACGGTTTGGCCAGGGCCTACATGCATGCGCAAAACCGGCTTCACTCAAGCAACTACAATGCAAGTAACAGGAGCAACCCTGGACAGCTGTTTCGTCCTGTTAGGAATCATCAGCACGCTACAGCATTTCAGCTACAAGCAAAGAGCTACAAGGGCGAGTTCAGAGAACTGTTTGGCTGAGTCCCAAATGCAGTTCTCTGAACTCGCCCTTGTAGCTCTTTTCTTGTAGCTGAAAAGCTGTACCGTGTTGATGAGTCCTAATAGGACGAAACAGCTGTCCACGGTTATTCCTGTTACTTGCATATGCATTGTAGTTGCTCGGGTGAAGCCGGTTTTGCGCATGCGTGTAGGCCCTGGCCATGACCAAGCCGTGGAGTTGAGTAAGGGTGGTTTTTTCAGTTGAGAGTCTTAAACCATGCCTCAACAAAATTCTAACTCAAGAACAAAGAGATAACTCGTAGTAAATTTGAAAAGCGGCCACTCAATTCCCAAGTCAAGTATGTAAACCTTAAAGTGCCTATCTCACCGGCTTATTGACAATTTGGAGTTATTTTTCAGAGACTTATCAACAATTATTCGAAGAAAAAACGAGGAAAAGTAAAACGCCTGGGAGGCATAAGCCTTCGAAGACGCTAAAAATGCGCTATTGGGTTTCCAGTTTTGAAAATACCGCGTGCAAAAAAAGGCTAGGTCGAATTTCATCACTTTGATTGTTGACATCACTGTAGTGAAGCACTTTGAAGTCAGAACCGTAGTATGCCATTTTATGAAAAAATATCGCAAACTTTAGTGAAACAGAGCGCTCTCGTAGTGATCTGTCAAGAGTTTGTGTAGCTTGCAAGATTTGCTCACGTGGTTACTCTGACTACTCTGACGTAAGCCTCAAATTCGGTACCAGCCTTTTCCAGCGAATAATCATGATAAACGACATCCAGTCACTTTTGAAAATCAATAAAAATTTAAGAAAAGGGGAATACACGAAATTACCCCGACAAAATGTTATTCAATGTATTAATATTCGTTAGAAATCGTCAATAAACCGGTGAGGTAGGCACTTTAAATTACATCAAATTAGCTTTGTCTTTGAACATTCCAATACCAGTTACGATTGTTATTGTACTTATACTCCATAATTATATTTTCTTGTTATACTCATTTTTGCACCACTGAGGATAGAATGACGCTAATAGTGTTGAAACATGTTTGGAAAACTGAAAAATGTTGGGGATTTCCTTAAAATTATTTCTGTTTGGCTGCTTTCAAGACTGAGATAGCAACTAAAATGCAAAGATAGAATATAATTGCTGTCGAGCGAAGCGAGACAGCATATATTCCAACGATGTATCATGTTATTAGCAGTCGAGTTCTCGATTTGAGTGGACGGATCTGATCATGCAGTTTGTTGGTCGTTCTGTAGGACAGTTGCCCAGTATTACATGAAGTACAAACATTTATTGATCCAAATAAGGAGGTCCTATCGGAACAAGAACTAAAAAAGGAAGCGCTGCCCCTGCCATGAGCCAATGAATCAAGCAACCCCACATATCGGCCACGCGGTCGGTCTTGGGAGAATTTTACTTTTCGTTTCAGTAGTTCTCTGTGTTTTATAAGTTATCATCTTCTCAGTATCAAATGTTCTGTCTCCTCGACTGCATTATCTTTACCTGTGGTAACATCTAGTTAAGCAAATACTAAGAGGACGCCAGTCTACACGGAAAAACTGAATCAGGACTTATAAGAAGGCCAAACTTTGCCCAATAACTAGAAATAGCATATAACGCTCAGGTCTTAGACAAAAATAGAGTTTTATATTTATCATGCCCCGCTATATTATATTGAAGAGTCCACTGGCTTGTGGTAAAATTACCATTTTGTCATTGCTAATTGCCCACACTTTACAGTACAGGTTATATTGATCATCTTATCATATCTGTAAAACTAATGGTTGAACCTACCTGTAGGTACATCAATTCCTTAAACTCAATCTTCATCCGGTTTACCAAGTGATCAAGTGCTACAGAATCGTTATCAGTCTGGGTCACGTTTTGCTGTCGATTTGGTTCTGTGAACGGGACAAAAGCTGGTGCAGTCAAAAAACCAGTCGAGACTCCCACAGATATTGACAAAGTCGCGACAGCTGTAGATGTAGCCCGTTCTTCGGGTGGAAACCAGGACGAAGATATAAACGTTGGGGCTCCTGTGCAGGTGATCATAGCCAACATTGCTAAAAACTGTCCTGCGTACAGCAGAAATGTGTCCAGTGAAGTGTTGATGTAAGGAAGGATATGGAAGCACTTTCCTACGAACATGGAACCAGCTGTCAGGATCATTGCCGGTCTTAGACCTATGGACAGTCAGAGTACCACATTAAGAATCCTTTTCCAAGCACAGTGTTGTTAAAACAAGCAAATAAATAGAAAAATGAAAGATCTATTCCCTAAAGACTCGGCTTCGTCAACACTTCATTCCCCAAGGCCTACGCAGAGTCCTTAAGTTGTCGCGATTTAGAGCAACTCATTGTGACTTAAGGCGACTTAAGGCGATTTAAGGAAAAATGGGGTGAAAAGTGCGATTTAAGGCGACTTAAGGAGATTTAAGGAAAAATGGGGTGAAAAATGACTGCGACTTAGTGCGATTTAAGGCGACCTAAGGTGATTTAAGGCGATTTAAAGTGCATATGAAGTGAAAAATGTTATTACTTCAGTGGATAGACCTTGCTAAATGAGGAATAACGGTGAAGAAACTTTTCTTCAGTCTTTTATGTATCTCGAGAGATTAACGCTTAAAGTTTTCAACTGATGACGTCATGAGTGGTTCGGACAAATTTGCATTTTTTTAAAATCTGCATTAAATCCATAACCGTTTGGATGTATTTGAGTCAAAGTTGGACTGCTGATATATCTCGAGGTAGAAAGATAATTAGTCCAAGTTTGACTCAAATTCATCCAAAGGTTATGGGTTGGCAGCAGATTTTTAAAAAATGCAAATTTGTTGGAACCACTCATGACGTCATCAGCTGAAGACTTTAAATGTTAATATTTCAAGAACAATAAAAGATTTTGACAAAATGTTTTCAATGCTTTTCCTCATTTACCAAGGTCTATCCACTGATGCAATAAAGTTTTTTACTTCGTATGCACTTTAAGGGCCAGGAATTGGCCTACTTCCAAGCCAGTTGTGAGTACTAACCACAAAGAAGTAAAAGATGCGGAGAATATAAAATAGAAAGTGAAGCCGATTAAGTCTGCAATTGTATGGTCAGAATTTTAAAGTTTTAAACTATGAACGGAGATATCATAAAAAAAGTCATTAAAAGTCGCCAAAAACGGCGCGTTTTTTTGGTGAAATGTCGCAAAGAACAAAGGACAAAAACGCTCTGCTGAGGCCTGGAGGTATACAGCATTGACATTCGTGGCGTCTGTGATGATACCATAGATGGGCCATCCTTGCATTCGTGTTCTTTCCTATTTCCAGTGGCAATATATCTTACGGGAAGTTACATATCGATATAAAATGTTACTACATTTAACAATAGCATTTATAAACTCAATTTTTTTCTACCGTTCAACTCAATCGAGGTTCGGTATCTTACGATACCAAAATAAAGTACATAGAAAATTGTTTTTCGACTTGAAGTCTAAAACGTTCTCCCAAGTCGAACCGAAGCAAAACTTTCTAAAGTCTTCTTTATAAGCAAAACTTTCTTTCTAGGTAGTGGATAAGTCATATGTATCTTTGGGCGGACTTTATTTGATGTAACGAGCATTATGTAAAACCCTTCATACACCTACCTTTGGAGACAACAAACCATTCGAAAGGGATCTGCCCGAGAACCGACACTACGATAGAAACTGCATTGAACATGATAATATTCCCATCTGTCCAATGAAATATCATTTTCACAGGCCCTTGTATCGGAGAAAGCGTGTTAAAGTAGAAGAATTCGACTATGACCATTGACGAGAACACTGCCAGAATATACCAACGTCGTTTGAAAACCTTGATTTGCTCTGAATTGCCAGTCTCTAGCTCAAATGCTGAGTTTTTAGCACTATCACCAACAGTATCATTATCCAGTAAATAGTCTCCTTCATTTGCTGGCATTTTAAAAGCTCTTTCCGGCATAAAAAAATCCGAGATCTGTACCGAATGAAATGTGTAAATGATATATGCTATATTTGAACTCATTTGATCATAAGTTTTCTCTATATGTTAATTTGCGCCCTATGAATGTAAATAAATTATTGTCGTTGTTACCAGAGTGTCGGAATACCCAAGAGACATATATGTATTACTTTGGCAACTGAAATTGTTGTAGGCCAGTAACTCTTGTTACCCGGGCTATAAGTCTTGTAACTCTGAGTAACATACAATTTTTTTCACCTTCAGAGGGACCTGACAAACAGTTTGTTTCCTTTTGCCATGAATTCGTAATAGCACTTGGCTTTTTGATGCTAAAAGAGATTTAAAATGCTTCCAAAGTTGATAATAAGGCCACTTAAATTTATAAATATCCCCGTTTATCATCAAAAGCTGAGATTCTGCTGTAATCATGAATATTATCACACTTCTGTAAGTGTTCTACTCCATTTGTTGGCATTTTAGAGCTCGTTTATGCATCCAAAAGTCGAGATCAAATTAATTGAAAAAAAGACACTCTGTTAGTCAGATCCTATTAATATCGGATTTGAATTTTTAACACTGAGTTACAAAACCTATATAGCCTGGGGCAGAAGAGTTGCTATCTTTCAACAATCAAATAAACCCTCGTCCCGCCCTCCCGCTCAAGGCCTTCAAAAAACTAAATGAGCGGTTGTTTTCTATTTTTAAATAACGCATGAAAACATAGATTTTGAGAATAAAGACTATTTTAAACTTGTTTAGAATCTAAAAGCGATTTCGATTGTTAACTAGTCAAGGCTAAGACAGACTTTGTTAAAAAAGATGTTTTCTCGCGTTGTTTAATTTATGAATGTTGAAAACTACCGCTCATTTAGTCTTGAGACCTTTAGCGGCTACTGCTTACATAGCCACTTGGTTTAAATTGCATATGAATTGAAAATATAATTAATTCAGTGGAGAGAACTGACTAGATGAGGAACAGCGGTGAATAAATATTAATGGGAAAAAAAACACACTCTGCTAGTCAGGTCCTATACCAGATCTGAATTTTTAACACTGATTTTCAAGACTTAAGGCCTAGGTCAGAAGAGTTGCAAGCCTACATTAACAATCAAGTAAATCCTACAAAGTGTTTGTGTTAGCAAGGCTGAGCTCTTTTTCTGTTCTCTTTGTATTTTGATTTACATATTACAAATGCTTTCTTTGACGTTTAAGCTGGCTAAGCTCATTACATAACATCTTTTGTTAAACCTATATATGCAAATTTAATTGACGAAATATGATATAATCGGTAACCACTCAAAATCTTCAAAAGACTAAAGGAGTGGTATATACTAGTTTTAAATTTTCTTAAGTAAGGCAAGAAAATATAATCTTTGGGAAAAAGGACCCTTTTAACTTTATCTGGAATCTAAAAGCGATTTCGATTTTAAATACTGATAACGTTTTATATGGTCGCCTTTCCTTGTCTTTGCACACGATAAACTCGCCATTCTTGTCATACTTAGCAGATAGGTTACTGTCACAGCCGCCCTCTTGCTCAAGGTCTTCAAAAAACCAAATGAGCGGTAGTTAATTTTATTCTTAAGGTGGTCACTTGGGGAGAGGGTGGTATCCTAAAATTGTGTTCACGTGATCATGCATGCCCGCCATAATTCAATTAATTTTCCAAAGGGAGGTTTCAAATGTCAAAAGGAAAAAAAGCGGTGTTTTCCGTGTATTTCTGGCCATTTGCTGGTGCCCGAGCTCATCATAAAAGAACTAAGAAGGCTCAGTTCTTGCCAGTAACGAAAAACTGTTGACAACCACTGTGAATTTAACAAAAAAATTGGAACGATCAAAATGATCGGCCGACAGTTGTTGTTCATTGAAAAGGGGCCAAATGAGCAAGTGTGCCAGGTTTCGCCAGCTATATATCAAGAGAAGGATTAATAAGACAAAGTGAACACATTGTGCTTCATTTTATTTTGTTTTACTTTATCTACATATAGTCGCTTGTGGATGATGGGTCTTTGCAGTCTCCTCCTACAAGCCCTGAACTCAGCTAGAGGTTAAAACCCTGAAACTAAACAAACACAATATTAATACAATTGTATCAGGGAGCTAACATTTAGTTCAAGTACAAAGTTTTCGTTCTCATTCAGTCCATTCAAAAACCTATCAAACAAACCGTTGAATCGTTTATCTAAAAAGAAAGCAAACTGTAATTTTTGCCGAAAAATCCAAGCGCAAGAAAAATCTGCAAAAAAATCCCAATACCTGCCGAAAGACAACAATTTGTCAGCTCAGCACAACCGGCATGATTTCTTGCAGTTGATACTCATGTACCTCCTGTACTGTGGATGATTACAATATCTGCCGGCCCATGCAGGGCAGTTTTTGTTATTATCCACACAAGAACCTGGAGAAGATAAAGCCGGGGATTAAAGAAAACTTAACGACAGTGTTATGTATACAGTTACTCGGTGGTTCGATATGCAAACGTAAAACACACTGGTTTTCAAATCAGGATACCATTTGGTATTTGGTAGTTCAACGATGAACAACTTAAATCCAAATGAAAGGTCAAGGGTTTTGAATTGTTGACTAACGTGAAGATTTACCACACTCATTTGAATCGGAAAGGAGTTGAGATAAATTTCAAGATAATGGGAAACAAACTAAAATGTACTTTCCAGCACTTTACCCTAATTCTTCGTTTTCTGTAGAGACGCTCGAGACAAAAGGCGAAGCGGCCATGTTGGTTTCCCAAACAAAAGAAATCATCAAAATACTTTTATTCAAGGGCACCAACATGGCTGCTATGACCTCGGGTGAAAACGAACAGACTTGCGCGTCAAAAGAATCACTGAAAAACATCAAAATGTAATAGAGAATTCCGTAAGAGTAAAAACAAGCTGACAGGCGGGTGACGTGTACTGCCTCCTTCCCGGGTATCTAAATGCAAAAAGGGAAGAGATATATACAGATCTAGAACCATTATTAATCAATCTTTACAGAAAAAAATGATATATCAACCTAAAACAAAAGAACCTTCTTGTAATTGGCTAAACCGCGTGTCATTGGTTTAATTTAGACGCCATTCAATAATATTCTGGTTTCTTCTATTCTAATTGATCTGGCTTTTTAACAAGCAGAGGGATTGGCGCAGCAGAAAGATCTCTACCCCGAATTCTTAAGTCCCCGGTTCGATTCCTGGCCTGGCTGAGAATCGAGGGTTGAATATTTGGGCGACCTTCTTTCCCGCTAAAGGCCACTCAGCTTTCCATCCTTCTGGGGTCGGTAAAAAGACTACCAGCACACTTGACCGCGTGGAAGGGGCTGCCTGAGGCGCCTATATATGATTCCGGTCCGCTCGGGGTAAACTGATTAATGTAAAGCGCCATTGAGCTGTCTTATGGAAAAAGCTCTAAATAAATGCACCACTTTACCTTTACTTATATTTTTTTCGTAAAGACAAAACAAGATGAAGTGTTTCATTGCTGTAACTCTTGAAAAAGTTGTTGGTTTTGAAATCTATCAGCACAAATATATAAAAAACCTCCGTTTTAGAATTGAATCGCAAATAATTTTTGGTTCAACTAAAGAAAAGAGATCACTTCTTTCTCCTCCTTAGCCTCCTCCTTTTCAACATACCCTTTATCAATGTTTTCTCCCCACCCCCCTCCCCCCAAGGAAAGCAACCTCGCCCTCTTTTTCAGAAGGGAGGGTGAGTGGAAGAATGATTTCTTTCAAATAATATTTTTTCAGTCAAGCTTCAGAAAAAATAATATTTTTGCCCATTTCCATATATTTTCTTTACAAGATTTCGACATGCAATTTTTTTTTGTCTTGGATGGCCCTGCAATTTTTTTTACAAACTCTTCCATCCCCCCCCCCTTCCTCCCTCCTCACGAGATCAACTGGTCCGTCTCTTACTACCTCCGCCTCCTCCACCGCCGCCTCCTCCACCGCCGCCTCCTCCTCCTCCGCCTCCAGTTTTGCTGTTGATCCAGTTGATGTAGCTGCTTATGCGAGCAAACACGGAGTATTTGTTAGTCAAGCACTGCCTGCTCGTTACCCATGATGCCGCGCCACGCAGAACCCAACTTCCGCCTTCTTGGCAAACAAGGGGGCCACCACTATCCCCGTTACAGACACTGCTTCCCCGTCCTCCAACACAGACCATGGATGATTCATGCACAAAATTTCCGTTTGTTCTAGCGCAGGTCGAGTGTCCAACGACGGGAACCTGGGATTGCTGCAGGTACGTTGGCAAAGCATTGCTGGCTCCATTGTTTCGTCCCCAACCTGATATCAATGATATTAGAGACCTTAAGTACGACGAGACGTCCGTGTTGCCAAGGAAGCTAACCGGAAATCAAATATCAGTAGTTGACGCGTACTTGCACACGTCATGTGGTCGTGGTGATCCTCAAGGAGGCGTCAAAGACGCTTTTCAGCTCCGTAACGATTACCACGACCGAATGACATGTGCAAATACGCGTCAACTTCCAGCTGGCCTCCATGGCAACACGACGTCTGTTGCTTAAGATTTCTGTTAATTCAAACCAACATAACATAATAATGATAACAGCCACAATGATGATGTTCGCTTTTACAAAAATTACCGTTTTTGGTAATAGATACGATGATAGTTTTTGTAATGCAAACCGCCCAGAGGTAGTACAAAACTTTGTTTTCTGTTTATAAAGATCCAGACTTGTGAGTGTTTGTTATAGCCATAGGCAAATTGTTCGAACAAAGTCATAAACAGAAACTGGTACAGAATGCCTAATTTCCTGGGAACGTTTAATATTAGTTAATTATAGTTTTTATACTTAATTGGTCCATGTAGTTCATGATCAAATCCAAAAGATGTATGGTAAAAGCCGGGACAAGGGAGAAAGGGGGTGGGGTTTGAGAGAGGCAAGACTTGGCTTTTTCCCCGCTCTCTCTTCTTTCTCCCTCTCTTCCAATTCTCCTTTCTCTCCATTCTCCCCGTTCTATCGTTCTCCCCGTTCTCCCCTCTCTCTGCCCCAGGCCCCATCCCCACCCATATTCACCGCTACACGACTTTTTTTCCTATACATCATGAGCGTTCCAAGCAAGAAAAAATCACCTCACCTGACACAAAGCAGCGAGCACTGGTGCTAACACGTGAACCATGTCGAGGCAGACAGACAGTGTTTACCTTTGACGTCAGTTTTACTGGAGACGCAAGCTTCAACACTGCAACATCGTGACGTAAGTGGCTCATGCGGAAACCCTCATGTTTGATAACTCGCGAGATTTTCAAAATTTGTCCTCTTCCGTCTCCGTTTGTACGATGGTGACCACCTGAAAAAGGTTCGTTGTAAAAGTTTTTCGAGCTCGATTAGGCGAAGACTGAAGACTGCAATTAGTACATTACTTTTCTCTACAACTTTATAATTAGTGTTCTAATTAAACTCTAAAATTGCAAGTAAAGATGCCCACAGAAGATCTATGTACTACCAACCAATCTGGCATACTGACGACACTATTAGCATGAAACTTGTGAAACTTTTTAGTAGTCTTTGCTCATATCAAGAGTGATATGAGAATCAGTAATCTTCCTTCTTTTAGTTCCTTCATTTTAGCCTTAGCCATGTTTGGAAAAAACCTTAAAGGAAAATATGCTAAAGCGATATCAATTCAAAACCTAATGAGTATCGGTTAGTCAAGAAAAATTGCAATTCTGCTGCTCAAAACTACGAAAGCAGTCCCATCTTCGGTAAAAAAATGACAAAAGGAAGCCGTTATAGTAAGATAAAGATACTGATATACCTGCCATTAGGGAGTATCTTTTTGGGTCACTGCTGCGGTCCACACAGTGTGCGGCCGTGACAGCCCACATGCTGTTGATCAGAGAGGCTCCACAAATATGGCTATTACCAACCCGGAGTGACAGTTGCCATGGCCACGAGTTGGGTTTGGCTGTTTGACCCCCGACAATGCGGGCTCCGGCAGGGCGCTGACCGCATGCTGCTTGAAACAATAACAAGAATTCCCATAATGCGCCTGTTGTTCTGCTCTTTCCTCATACACGTACAAAAAACTACCAACTTATATATATTATCATACATACATACATACGAATGTACTTTCAGACGTACATATATACTTGTAACGTACACGTATATAAAAACATACATATATAGATCTTTTAAGTATATAAAAATATACACACATGTATATATAAACATACTATAGCTTTATAGAAAAACATAATTTCATGTTTATACATAGTTACATACATACGTACAATCATTCATTGATGATTACATATAAATATAAAGCTGTAAAAATAAACACCTTAAATGAACGACAACTGCGACTACAGCTAATAACTAGCTCTGCGCCCCGGCTTATTCAGAAATAATGTGAAACTTGGAATGTGAAAATTAACCAAATATTGCGTAGCAACTTCATCTCTTGTACCCGAAATTCGGAGACAAGAGTTGAACTC
>JAOBRD021066040.1:0-10413 GCA_027575215.2 Hydrozoanthus sils | reverse complement strand
TGGATTATCATATAAAAGTGTTTGTCATACACTTTTTAGTTAACAAGTTGATTAATAATTTTCTAGCACTTCTGTTTTAACAAACAACATCTGACAAAGGTGCAGTCGTCTAAAAACTCCGAGATTACGCAAAGTTTACACTGCAACACGGAATTAATGAAGTTGATTGATTTTGACTTTGCAGTTGCATCCATAGTTTTACGTTAGTTCATGTTGCTTTTAATCTTAAACCTTTATCAGAATTCAAGTCTCAATTTGTGAATGGATTATCATATAAAAGTGTTTGTCATACACTTTTTAGTTAACAAGTTGATTAATAATTTTCTAGCACTTCTGTTTAACAAACAACATCTGACTTTCGCATAGTTTTTTTCCGTATCAATTTTAGAGAATTGTAACGTAATTTTTTTTTACTTTGTTCTGTTGTACTTTTATGTCAGATGAAGAGCCACCTCGTGGATATGCTGACACTAAACCGTTATTATTATTATTATTATTATTATTATTATTATTGTTTTATTTATTTTTATTTTTATTATTATTATTTTTAATTCGGTCAGGTTGATTTAAAGCCAAGCGATTTTACTTGTTTAAATTATAATCATCGACTACTAAAACGAGATTAATATTCTCGTTATGAAAAGGGTTCATATCGATCATTAATTTTACTGGATTAAGTACTCACTGATTATTAAAAGTTCATTACAACTATCATTATAGCCCTGCCAATTCGAAGAAAAGTTTCTCAAAAATTTGTGAAAGTGTAAATTCAGCTTGAGTTTTTTTTCATGGATTTTCTGTGCAGGAATAATTTAATTTGGAAGGTTGTGGTTATCAAGTGTTTGCCATTTACAATTCTGCACATGACATCAATATGAATAAAACACGAGTCTCCTTTATTTACTTGGTTGACTTAAAAATAATAATGCCTGAATTAAAAATTCCGCAAGTATTATTATTATGGCATTATTATGGCCTGGGCAGTTCCACCTTTTCGTCGTCGTCATTATATGCAAGCACTAATATGCCCTCGACCTCCCCCCTCCCCCCCCCCCCCTTTCAACTACCAATAAGCGTTTTGGATGTTAGTTAATTAGTATAATCTGAAAAACCTAGAAAATTCTCATTTGGAAAGCATTAATTCTCATGTTGTGACCTCTAATGGGTAGGCTATATGTATAACAAAGCTTCATTAGTTTTGCCTGTACATGAAGCAACCATCACTCGACAATGCAGTTTTCGCCCCTATCGCTTTCAGACAATTTTAGGGCCTATTAATTAACCTTCCATAAAACTTCATATTTGCAGAGGAATATATCTGGAAAGTTTTATGATAAATTTCTTGCCGACTTGCAATATTACTTCACAAAATGGATGAATCTTTTATATCAAATTCTGTGTTTATTTGAAAGGTCGTACGCTTGTATTAATATAGCCTAACTTGGTCCAGCGACGTCATGAATCGGGGGGGGGGGGATCCCTTGAAAAGTTGATAGGGTTGCTTGACGGACCTTTTATGGTCAAAAATGGGACCCTGGCGTACCTTTTAGGGTCTCCGGCAGACTCCGCACCTCATAGGAACTAATATATGGCGTTCGATGCAGATTTGCACCAAAAGTCGGAATTGATTAAATGTAGTCGTACCATTTAGGGGATGAATCAGCGTATGCGTACAGTTCAGGGTTATTGTCAAGTTCGTCCGTCGAGTACCCCTGCCCACTTTCCACCCCTCCCCCATCCCCCTCATCGGGACCTGGATATAAGAATCGTCTGATCCGAACGTTGTCACTCACTGAAAGTTTGTTAGCCGCTCTTGCAAAGCAGCAAGTTTTCTTACCTAGAAGACTGTGCCCAAAAAATTAAAACAAACGAAGGCCAAGGCGAGGCTCATTTTTGCCAAACAAATAAATGAAAACGGTAAGGTCAAGTCAAAAAAAAGGTTTATTAACGTCCTTTTTTCAGAAATTCCATGGTTGAGAGGAAGATTTTTTCTTAACATTTGATACTAATACGATAAATTGTTACCCGATTTACTTGTTGAGAGCGTAGAACGTTTCTGTCTTTATGTGATAATAGATGGAAAACACGAGATAGATTTACTGGTGTCAGTCAGATTTAGTGTTCACAAGCTTCCGAAATATTTTGCAGCCGCAAAATACTATTAAAGAAAAACTATGAAAATAAAAAAATTAAAAAAAACCTGGGTCGGCCCGATTCTCAATGGTTGGCGGGAACGCTAACCAACCTTTTTTTACAATACTTGGCCTAATATAAACACTTGACAACAGTTAAAATGACCTGCTTTAAAAGTTATCTGGCTGAAATTCAAGCGTTTAAAACTATACAAAAGCAAGAAGTTATGAAATGGTAGTTGCAAATGAGCTTCGCTTTATTTTCGAGGAGCACACAGGAACTCCAAAAACTTTATTTCCAAAAACTTGGCAAACTTAAGTAAACATTATTTCTTTATATTTCTCCGGTCTTTAAGTTTCTCAGTTAGTCCGATGGATTTAACAAGTTTATCATTTCTTGCTAGAATCGAAGGATTCTGAAAAATGTAACACTTCGATATCTTCTACTCTATTCTCTGAACAGTCCGTTTTAAGTATCTTGGAAATATCGCATTGTAGCGCACGTTCTGCTCTCATAAGCTGATGTTGCATTTTTCTTGACTGTTAATTTATCACTACTTTATCGCATATACTATAAAAGAGAAAAAACCACAGCTTTTTGGCGTCAATTGGCCCATCGGAAACTGCTTTCACCTCAGATTGATGAGTTCGTGTATGGTAGAGATAAGGCCGTAATGAGATACTCGGAGCCCTAAACCTTGATGTGATTAAAATTCAAATCGTGTTTACTGCTGGCTGTTTATCTATACCACTTAATTTAGCAAGAAGTCTTTCCTAAAGAAGCAAATCTAGACAGTTCTTTACGGCGGGGTTTTATCTGCTTAAAGTCAAAATCGCCGCTTGAAAGTTAAGAGTGACTTAGTGTTGTGCGGTTTTCAGTACAGTGGACAAGTTTACATTACGCCCTCAGAATTCCTCGCATGCCCGAGCGATATATATCAAACCTGATCAAGCCACTACGACAACTGGAAATATCTGAACGAAAGCTGCTTCCAATCTTCCTATTAAATTCTGTCTCGTTAGTTTACGTTAAACCATACAGATACAATCATAAAAAGTCGTCAACTTTAAACAAAGGAAAATCTTAATAGTTTCATAGTGCAAAACTAAAGCGCTTATTTATTCGTGTGTTGTGTGTTTCTATTTTGCATCACTCAGATCACGTTTAGGCACAGTCTTTTTAGATTTAGAAACGTTTTTTACTTTTAAAGCCTTCAATTTCTGGCACATAAAAACTGCTGAAAATTGGTTGGTACGTATCAGACAGAAAACCTTGCATTCATTTGTAACAAATACCATCTAATTTCCTGTAGCTAGTTCAAGACATATCCTTGCTGCCGTGAAGAGAAAACAAACAAATACTGTACGTCCAGAAGCCGCAGTTGTTTACTTTGGAAGATTTTTTTAAAAATAAACTTAATATAACCACAATTAAGGGTAATTTGTTCGCATTTGTTGGAAGTTGACAACCTAAATAAACCTCGTGAGTCGGAGCAGGTCGCATTTTATCGAAACGTTCTGTTAATGTGTTTTATTGTCTTGCCACAAATCTTGACAACCGCCAACTCGAGCCATGCAAATGTATCTTCGTTGGTGTATATAAAATTTTAAATAGAATATATAATATTCGCACGATAGAAACCCGATGACAGTCGCTGCAGAAACAGTTCGACCCTCAAGAGTTGTTCAGCTCGAGTCAAAAAGATTTTAGATTTATAATCCCAAATCCCAGATTTTTTTTTCTTTGAAAGGTATCTGGCCATAGACAGTCTTATTAGTTTCTTCCCGTATTAATACTATTTACATACAAAGAAATCAAAAGACTCTTTTCGCATGAAACAGCTCACTAATAGAGCAAAGACATGACATCTAGTGAAAGTATTAACTCTAAATGTATCCATTAAGAAAGTTATTGCAGATGTGAAGGCGCAACAATTGGCCTTTTGCAATGCTAGGTGGATTAACACTTTCAAAATGTGTATTCTTTAGGATGAGTATTTGATAAAATAGCTTGATAGACGTATAATCCCTTGGCAGTTAAGCGTATAAGAGTGATCGTAGACGGAAATGAACTACTTGTTTTGAGTTTGTCTTGTATTTGTCCTCTTGGAAACACATTAGTAATTCCACACGGCCATACCCAGCTGAAACAACTGTTAGGCGGATGTGCCTGAAAAACTGGCCGCCAATGGCTTTTTTTTTTATCTCACCAAGCACTGGAGTCTCTTAATTGACTCTAATCACGTTTGTTCATACAGAACGGTCTTGTTCATCGTCACTTTGATCGCTAAAAAGCTGATTTGTTTCGGGTCCGAAGTGTCGCGTGGTTAATTGCCATTTTCGAATGTGGTGCTCTCCTTTTCTCTTCTTGGTTTTCCCGAGCTTCTCGAGTTCTTGATCTCTCTTAAATTTTGTTCTCCTGTTTTGAAACCATACTTTTACCTGGGCTTCTGACAAGTCGAGCTCGTCGGCAATTTTTTGCCGTTCTTCACCGACTATGTAGTGATTTGCCAGGAATCGTTTTTCTAGCTTTTTCAGCTGATCTGCGGTGAAGGCGGTTCGAGCTCGTTTTCGCTTCTGTGGGTAATTGTTCTGATCATCATAATCCAGCATTTCACCGTTGTACCCATAATAACCTTCCCCTAGAGACAGAAGACAAAAAAGCCTTTAAGTTTCACATAGTTGGATACCATTTTTACGGGAAAAATTTATTCAAACAACAAGGGTTGTCCTTAAAATTAAGAGCAATCTTTGATCTATGTTTGTTTTTTAAAACTGAGCATAGTCGTTTTAGACATAACTTTTGGACTTTGTCTTAGTCCGAACTTAAAATTATAACTTATTTTTATTTTGAGATTTTTGATAGAGCATAATGTACATGTTGTTTTGAAAACTAGCACATTGGTGGAGGTGTAAATTCTTTACTGTTATTACAGTGGCCAGGGAAATAATTAACGCGAGTGGAGTGTGAAACTGTAAACAAGAATGTGTTTATATGACGAAGCTAGTTTTTCAATGGACAAATGTCTCTCGGCAACTTCGCTTACAGTACCATCAAAAGAAATTTAGGAATCTAGGGACATTAACTCGGCTTCAGTAACAATATCTTAAGATAAAAGCTTAAGTAAATGTTTAAGATTTAAAGCAATGAGGCACGGCCAAAATAGGAAAACTTAAAAAGATTTTTATAGCGGTTTGCAAAGCGTGAATCGAGTTTTGAGCCGCTAATTCGATTACATGTTGTGATGGCAGACTCTGTTTAAGACACACTATCCAACAACTCGTCTCAACCGACCGCTAATTTCCTGAAGAGCTCTTTTCAAGCAACAGAGACCACCCTAAAGGCTGAGTTTTTTTTGAGTAAGAGGAACACAAGAAAACTAGCTAGGTGCATGAAGTCGGCCCGTGGAAGGTTCTCCAAAGTTTGGTAGCAGGCAGAAGGGACTTTTGGTATTCGTGCGGTATGCAAAGCCCGTTCACAAATCTTTTATTCATTTTCCAGAAGAACACGGTTCGTGTTAATCAATAATGGAAACAATCAACAACTCCACGTGCGGTAGCGCCAGGGTTCTGAAATAAAATCTCGTGTTCAGCCGCAGTTTTAAAGGTGCACTTAAGTGTGGTTACATCCGCTCGGTGCCTTAAAGGGAAGTTCCAGGATACGGCCGCTTCCAAATGGGCGCGTGCGAGGGTGTTCAAAATACCATCAACATTTCACCATTAGGCATCAAACAGTCACTTAGCTAATCACTGCAAAACATTTCTTTGTAAAAAAGAAAAACTGTATCGATCAGCATGTTGCTTGTCAGAACACAAACTTTGTTCCAAGCAAGAGCGAAACATCTAACCTTTAACGGGATTTCCTGCAAAACAATCCAAAGTGTAGTGCGGACGTAAGAAAAATGGCAATGATAAAATGACATGAACGAAAACTTGCAGTTTCTCGTTACACGATAAAATCCAAGTGATAAATTTCATCGAAAGACATAAAAGTAACTTAAAGACGGAAGATGTTCAGCTGTTTTAACAAAAAAAAATGGCAGTGAAGTAAAATCAGTGTGAAACTTGATAAATGACGTCTTATTTGGAACATTTGGAAGATAAATGACGCGGTTTCCCCCAAATGTTCGTAATTTTTGTCGGCGGCGAAAACATTTTGTATTGAAAATGAAGCCTTCACAGATAAATTTAACTTTGAGTTCGTTATAAGCGCAATAAAGTAATCAATCAAGGATAAATGTAGCGAGCAACGTTACATCAGATATACTTCAAACTGGACATTAGTTTACATTGCCGGTTGCCTTATAAATGATGTTATCCTAAATTTATATAATACATATCCAGGTAAAAGATAACAATGTCAAAAACACACGGCAATTTAGAGAATTGAACTAAACTTAAACTTCTCTTCAAAGTGTGAAACTTTGCACCCTAACTCTTGATGTTGTCGCCTCAAAAACATTGTGTAAACAAATTTAGAAACTAAAATCAGGAATCAGTCAACGAGAAAGCATAAATAAAACACAAGGCGATTAAGTTTACTTTTTGCATGCTAGGAGCTTTGCACACAGAAGGTGTATTAGCCAATTTTAGAGATGAAGATGAGTTGTGTATGGTAAAGAATAGCGAATCAAATAGCAAACACTAAGGAATAAAATACCTTGGTGAGGATGACTCAAAAAACTTGGATAATTCTGTCTTTGGTGCCACGAGGACATCCATGGTGATGGAATACTTTGATTGGCCTGATACTCGGGCATTATTCCTTGATATCCTACATCATTAGGATAAATCATTTCTTGTAACACCTGGCTGTTGGGAATCATGTTTGGTCTCTGTGGCGGATAAACAGGATATTGGCCATGCCTCGAGGAGCTTGTTGTTATACAGCTTGGTTCGTCGAAGCGGCAGGGAGAGACCAGTGTCGGAATACTAAACCCGTGGCTTCCTTGAAGCATTGCTTTTCCTGAGAAAACTGTAAACTTTTCCTCTTTTAAAAATAAATTCTCAAAACGGGCAGTTCTGAAAACTTACAACCAGAGGTCCTGACGCGAAAGACTTGCAAGAAACATGCGAAGCGGCCGTGAAATCGATAAGAGTTTTGGTAATTATTCGCTATCTAGAGTGGTAGTCTGTAGATTGTTAAGTTTTCTGACGTGATGGAAAGTAAAACGAGTGTCATTGGCTGACTAGCCAAACTCTCAGATGCAATATGTCAAGGATGTCATCAAGGCAAATTGACGAAGGAAACACAAAATGTTCCCTTCAATATGTTACCAGATTCGGTGTGCTTGTAATGACAATTACGAAGATCACATTTCGTCTCGTATGGTTGAAGGCATCTGTAAAGCCGTGGTAATTAAAGTTTAGAGATAAGATAAGACCCAGGTTTGTTTTCTCCAAATGTCAATGTTTGCTTTGAGCTGGAGCATTATTGCTGTATAAACATTTACTCTTGCAGATTAGAGCTTTCTTTTCAAAAGTTCAACTTCAAGGCGCACATCAAATCCTCTTGTCGCTAACTCGCTAAATTAGATGAGTTGCCCGCAGTTTAAAAGTGTTAAACGGTTTAATGACGACCACCAAGTCAGTACGTACTGTCAAACCCCTCTGGAAAATGTCATTTGCAGTTAAGTCTCAGATTCAAGCGCTTTGCTTTCGCAATGTGTGACTTCTTGCTTTGGCACCGGGTCTCGTTTGAGTACCTCGCGAGATCCAAAATAGAAGATAAGGTTTTCAATTTGTTTAGATTTTCGATGGGTCTTGAAAAGTCAATCAGTAAGGTCAACAACTTATTTAGCTTGCAGTCTGTTTCGTTAATGGCTACAGAGTTTGCATGGCTGGAACCCGCGCGTGATGACTAACATAATTTGAGACGGAATCGTTTAGTCAAGACCTAATGCCTTCCGAGGAAGATGTTTATCGCATCGTTAATGGAAAGTGGAGACTGGCTTGCCTTGCATTACCCATCAAGTCCCCGGGGACTTCAAAATTCGCTGCTAGATCTATGTGCGCAACAAAGATCTAACCCATATCATGCTAAGTTTTTAAAGAACAAAGTCACAAAATCTCAACAACATTACAAACTTAAGGATTTGTTGAAGCAAAGGCCATTGTCAGAATCTACATGTAAAGACAAAGAAAATGATTGGTCACTATCTAGTTTTTCAAGCAGTGGTTTGAAAGTTAGAACATTTTTAGTTTATGTGAAACCGTTTTTAGCAGAATATTAAGGATTAATTTTCAAATAAGACTTGGAAATAGAATTTTAAAAGGTCATCGTGAATTCAATCCAAATTAGAGTTAGACCCCTCAGTATTTAAAGGTCAAGTGGTCAGGCAAGCTCTGAAGCTGTTCTATCCTTTATCTGCTTCATCCTGGAACTCGAGGGATTATGTTTGAACTCTTTAAAATTCGTCCAGTTTATTAATAAAAGCGTCCGACTAGTGATGTATTTCACAGTTATACATTTTGTGGTAGCATCGCAAACTTTTAAAACTGAAAACGGAAGAAGCATATTTCGTGAAATCAACGGTTAAAACAAAACAACCTTTTATCTAAACCAAACTGTGTTACTATTATTTAGTTCGTAGGAGGGTCGTGGGGTTTGCTCTTTAGCTTGAACACAACGAGGTCAGAGCTGTATTCTCGTCCCGTTGTGTGGTTCTACAGGGTTCATAATCGGATGGGGTAGAGCGGCGAAACTAGAATGATGTCCCCTTTCCCAGTATGTGCAAGGAAAACAATGTGGCAAAAGAACTGATAAAAATGGTTGTTTCTAGGGCGTGCAGTCATGGAAAACTTCAAATATAGTATTAGCGGCCCGTACTAGAACAACTATAATATATAAATAGAGGGTTGTGGTGCTGGGCCCGTCTCAAATATATTCCTGTATGTAAGAAATAAGCTTTTTGAAGTTAACGATTCTTCATAAATCCCTTCAAGCTCAACCTAATAAGGTTGTTTTTCGGGATTTCTTAATCGGTCAGCCGATTGAGTTGCACTAGATCGCACCGTTGAAAGGAATGTTTGTAAATTAATCCCTCTTCATAACTTGTATGTTGACTTATTCGGAACAGTAAATAGTAAGTGAGAATGTAAACTGCTTTTAAATGGTTTTAAAAATATGCTTAAGTACTTTTGAAATCGCAGTAGACAAAACACAAAACAAGAAGTCCTTGTCAGATTTCCTGTGTGCGATATCGGAAAAAATCCTTCGCATAGCCAGTAGTATACATCGCACATCGGGTTAATCTGATTCAAAACATCTCAAAAAGAAAACAAGCATACATTTTTTTATGATCCTGAAATTTCTTCTCAAGTAAAAAAAGAATAAATAGTTTTTGATAGGACTATACAACTCATTGAGTTATTATAGCAGTTCAAACCAAAAAAGAAACGTAATGAGATAATTAGACAGATGAAAAGATTGCACGAGACTAATAGTTTATATAGCCATAATAAAGCTTAATGATTATGAAATTGAAAAATAATAGGTATCTAAAGTTTTTTGTAACAATAGACCCTAACCTTTGCCCTTTCCCGAACGTTCTCGATGTGGTATCGTTTAGGGCACAAAATTAGCCATGCATTTTTTCTTCGGTAACAAACTCCAAAATTTAAAAGTAATTCGTAACATGTGAAAGAACTGTGCGTAATTCATATTTAAATTCCTCGAATCAAAATGCTAATTGTTCTATTGACTGATTAGCTTATACATAAAGCAACACCCTTCAGTACTGCGCACGAAATTCAACTTATTGAAAACGAAGAGAGAGAAAAATATCTCCCCGAAGCAGATGTTAATACTCCATATTTCCCCCCGAAGGCACGTGTGATACAGAAATTCATCTTGGTTAAAATAACTTGTTGGTGCCAAGGTATATAACAAAACCGTTTAAAGCTCTGATTTCATTTTCTAGTATGCTATGAATCGGCCATGAAAAAGGAGAAGATACTGTGGCATGGGTCCTTTAATATCTTCGTCGATCTTGACCGAATGAATGACGTCACTCGTCAGAGAAGTGAATCAAGCCGAATAACAAATAAAGGTTGCCTGCCTTTAAATGTTACTAGGCATGCAAGGTGAAATAAAAGTTTTTAATCGTCATTATAAGATGTAACCGCCTCTTACAAAAATAACTCACAAAAACTCATCTCCGAAAGCGTGAGAAGCAACATTGGGGATTTATGATACCACAAGTTCGTGCATACGGCCATCTATTCCCATTATTGCCGAACACAACATTGTAAGAAGTATGGGGAAGAGGGAGGGAGGGAG
>JAOBRD021065931.1:0-11386 GCA_027575215.2 Hydrozoanthus sils | reverse complement strand
GTATTGGCTAAAGGTTGTACAATCATGGCTAGAATTTTATAATATTATTCAGATCTATTTTCTATACGGTCGATTGCGAATTAGCCGGCCTTTATAGTCTTAGAACTTCGCTACGATTTTTACATTTTATTTATTCCCTGATGATGCCGTAGATCGGCGAAAGCTCGGGACATTCTTGTAGTAACTTTTAGTCATTTCTAATTTTTTAGCAGTAGCTCTAGGCCAAAATTAAATTCTAGCTTTTTCAAATAGAGCAATAAAGACATATTGACTAGAATTGACCAATTCACATTTTTTTACAAAATTTTATCTAGCCGATAAACTTTATTTAGTTCCAAAGTTATAAAGATGCTCAAGTTTCGAACGTTAGCCCTTCTTCAGAGCAAATTATAGCAACTGTAACAGTTGGTGGAAAACTTTGTTTTTCATATAATTGACATTGCTGTTGTGAAAAGTTTCATTCTTTTTCGATAATATCGCAATCAACACCCAGAAAATGAGGAACTTTGCAGACCCTTGAGTTCAGGGAGGAATTAGTGAGGCAGTTGGCAAGCTTAGAAGAGTATGGCCGTCCTCCTGTGTACAGCCATGGCAGACATGAAACAAACAAATTTGAAATCGAGCATGTTCCTGAAGTTATTCCTGAAACAAAACGCTACTGGCGATTATGTTATGAAACAGAAAATGAAGAACGGAAAATTGTTACTAAATGCAGTGCTCCTCAGTATCAGGTGTATCTGCACATTACTAAGAATAGACACTGTTTCCAAATATGGCATAGTAAGGAATATCAACAAAAAAGAAAAAATAATAATCATTTTCCAGAATCTTTGTTGTAATGCAGACTTTTTCAGTTTCTCGAAACTCTTGGCTTATAATATATGTTTATATGAAAAAGGCTTGATTTACTCACCAAAGAAGTGTTTGTTTAAAACGATGGCTATTTATCTACTACATTATTTAAAAGCACATTTATTCTTCTTTACAAAGAGGTTTTGCATGTCTGTAAAACTTCAATACTGTGGATGTGGTGTTTGCTACAAATAGAACTTTCAAAAATGACCATTTTTTGTCAGTCACCAAAGGGTTAAACCTTTAAAACTCCAAGGGCGATTTCGAGAAGAAATATATATTTAGTATAATACTTTATGAGCCGTTTGATTTTGTGATCTATATTTGACCTAACGAAGTCAAAACACCGAAAAAGAAATTTAAATGCTGTCAAGCTGAGGCCGCGTAACAAAGATGCTGAACGAGAAATATAGCTCTTGTTCTCTTGTTCTGATTGAAATCTGCTGGTGAAAACCTGACTGTACTGAATTCAACACTCATATCAAATCTCAGTTTTCGTGTCCCATTTATTTATTATTTTTTGACTAGTAGATTAATCTATCGTCTTGAAAAGACTACTATTTACGTGCTTTTTTTATTAAATTTAGATACGTTAACCCAATTAAGTGTGTACAGCGATGTAAGCACTATGTTGTTTCGAGATGTGTCAAACAGACATGGCGATGCCTCCTTGTTTTTCTACAAGAATTTCTGCTCATTTACGTTTACGTTGTCTCGACTCAAGACACCTATACTGTACACGATAGTACTTCATATTTATTTCAGGAAAGTGTTGTGTCACTCATTTCTAATACATCACACAAGAACAGAAAATGAAAGCAATATGGCGGACATAAAAACGGCACTAAAGTTTATTAAAACAAAAGCAGTTTTCTAAATGTGGTATACACTTGCTCATTCGGTTGGAAATGGCGCCTTTCTTGTTGCTCGTGATTTTTAATTAGCGACTGACAGTATATCAGGTTTCTTGCATTCACTGTTTTTAGTCAAGTTGATTGTAAGGTTACCTTTGTCAACTTTATTTCTCTGTTCACATTTACTACTTATGTCACTTCCTGTCTTCTCAAACTTCTCAATGAATGATGAATTTTGAAATTTACAAATTGGTGACTTGAAAAACCCAAACATGAGCGCTACGGAAGCAGAATACCCGAAACTGCGCAGATGCGTCGGAACTGACTTTTTGGAAAGTTCTGAGTTTTGTGGGTGTAGCGGCTCTTCTACAGGAAGCCCGTGTAATAATAGACACAACAAAATTTCTCGATTCTGATTGGTTGAGAGCAGTGATGTTTTTCGTAAACACAGTGCAAAAAGAGTTTAAGATTCAGTGCAATTTACCCTACAACTACGACTATGACTACAACTTCGACTACAATGCCATTACGACTTCTACCACGGCTACGATTACGATTACGATTTGGAGTACGACTACGATTAGTACCGGACTGCGATGACTACAACGATTACAGCTTCTATTTTGACCACGATGACTTGGAACTTGACTACGACGACTGCGACTACTAAGACGACTACGATTACTACGACTGCTGCAACTACGTTGAATACGATTACAAATACGACTAAGATTATGGTTAGGACCTCGACTACGTTTGCGATGACGACTAAGGTTATGACTTCATTCTCGACTACGATTCATCTTGTTGATGCTTCGATGCTGGTTCCTTTTATACTAGTTAGAAACTTTTTCTATACTTAAACATTAATTTCGTTTTGTTTATTGTTAAAAAGTAGTATTTTCTCATGTGTTTTGTATATTATTAAAAAGTGATCTATACTCAAAGACATGTGAGTTTCAAAAAGAATCAACTCACCCACTCGAGCATTATTTCCAAATTGAACAAGAAAAATCGTGTGATTACCTAAACTAATTTTACACTTAGTATTAAAATCGATTTGATCAATGCAAACAAAAAGTGGAAGATGTTACCTGGGCCAGAAATGGCAGTAAATTTAGCAGAGAAGCCTTTCTTTGTATAACGACGATCAGGAAGAAACTCGATAAGCATCCATCGACTTTGAGAGGTTAGAATTGGTGGGGCAGCATTTCCAGAAAATTTTCCAAGAGAAGGAGCATTTTTGTCTGGTCCGTTCCAAATGAACACTTCGTCATAATTATGTTGGGTTTCAAAGTCAGTGAAGGTGAGCTGAACCTTGTGACCATCAGGAACAGTGATATTCCAAGAGCGCACTTCGTAGTTACCATAGTTTCTGGGGAAGTTGGGAGATTTGATGGCGCCATTGGAGCCTTCAATGTTCTGATGCGTGCTACACCTTCCTAGAAAATAAAGAAGCATTCGTAAGAAATTCCCTTGCTATATTTAAAGAACTAGCGAACAAGTTTACTCTGTCAACTATCATAAACAGGATAGCTTTTATGGTTTAAGAAATTAAAGCGAACTATATTGAATGTCTTGTGCAGTATTGTTATCATTCCTCAGTTTATATGAACCTGATCGTTAGGACTGATTGGGGCTCCTGATCAACACCAGATTATAGAGTCAAGAGTGTTAAGTAAAAAACTTTTAGGTTTTTTGTTCGACTACAATTAGAACGAGTGCGACGACTACAACGATTACATTTTCGATTTTGACTACGACAACTTGGAATACAACTACGACGATTGCGACTACGACGACGACTACGATTACTACAACTGTTACGACTACGACTAATACGATTACTACTTTTACTACTTTTACTACGACTGCTACGATTACTACAACTGCGAGGACTTAGACTACGTTTGCGATGACGATTATGATTATGACTTCAACGACGACTACAATTATTCTTGTTAATACTTCGATGCTGGTTTCTTTTATACTAATTAGAAACTCTTTCTATACTTGCCCTGTAATTAGGTTGTGTATATCTTTAAGATGTAATATGTTCTCATGTGTTTTATATATCATTAAAAAGTAATATATACCCATATGTTTTTCAATAAATATCAACTTACCCACTCGTGCAAACTATTTCCAAATTGAACAAGAAAAGTGGTGGTATTACCTAGACTAAGTTTCCACTTAGTATTAGAATTACTTTTATCAACGCAAACAAAAAGCGGAAGATGTTACCTGAGCAAAGAATGGCAGTAAAGTTAGCAGAGAAGCCTTTCTTATTATTAGCACCATCAGCATTAAACTTGATAAACATCCATCGACTTTCAGAGATTACAGTTGGTGGGATAACGTCTCCAGAAAATTTTCCAAGAGAAGGAGCATTTTTGTCTGGTCCGTTCGAAATGAACACAAAATCAAAATCTCCTTCCGTTTCAAAGTCAGTGAAGGTGAGCTGAACCTTGTACCCATCAGGAACAGCGATATTCCAAGAGCGTACTGCGTAGCTGAAATACTTTCGGGGGAAGCTGGGAGATTTGATGGTGCCCCTGGAGCCTTCAATGTTCTGATGCCTGACACACCATCCTAGAAAGTAAAGAGGTATTCGTATGAAATTCCCTTGCTATATTTAAAGAACTAGCAAACATGTTTGCTCTGTCAACTACCATAAACCGTGTAGCATTTATGGATTAAGAAATTAAAGCGAACTATATTGAATGTCTTGTGCAATATTGATATCGTTCCTCAGTTGATATGAGCCTGGCCGATAGGACTGATTCGGGCTCCTGATCAACACCAGATTATAGAGTCAAGAGTGTTAAGTAAAAACCTTTAAGTTTTTTTTGTTCGATCATAAACAGGTTGTCACTATATTATAAAAAAATTACAAACAGGGTATAAATACTAAAACAGAAGTGGGTTTTAAAGCTTCGGCAGCAACCCCCTACCCAAACTTATGTCAAGCGCCCCCCGCAACCCCAACCCCCTGGCGTAAAGGTAGCAATTTCTGCTCAAGTGTTTCAAGACCCGAAACCCTGAACTAAAACCATGCCTCCCGCATTGTAGTTGGCGCTTTACCAACTAGACTAACCACCCAGAGTAGTCAGAAGATGTCATAGATCTGATTTATACTTGACCTTTCAGACCTGAAAAGAGGAGGAGTGGCAAATTTAACCGCCAAATATAAATATGATTATGTGACCTTTAACTGCAAAAGCCTATTATACCCGAATTTTTAAAGAAATGAGGTTGAATTGAACTTACCTTGTTGTATTAGGACAGCAAGCAATAGTCCTGTGACAAACGATTGAGTTCGTAGCGTTTTTGGTTCCATATTCCCTCGTTCAATAGGATTTTTAGACTAGCAAATGAAACGTTTCCTGAAATCGGCTGCACGGTTTCTATAAAGAGTAGCACGATTCAGCCAAATTTATGATGTACAAAATCTGTTAAAGAGTGTCTTTCTCATGATGCAAATCCTATCTTCTATATTATATTAAATCGTCACCGCCCTATGCTAATTTCAGATCTGTTTTAACTGATTTGCATCTTGAATTTTATTCATTCACCTGAAGAAAGCAACAGAATCGGTTGCTGAAAGCTTGTATTTTTAAAAATACTTTTATCAGAGGACGTTAATTTTATTTTTATATTTGTACAATACCTTATGTTTTCACAAGTTCATTTACCCGTTTGGATTTATTTGTTGAAGTGAAGCGGCAATTGTTAAAATGTTAATGTTAAAGCTGCTGCAGTAACTTTTTGTAAGCAATCTGATCAGATTTTAACCAAGCGATGCCGTTGTATCTTGCACTCAACGTGGCTGACTACAATCTAACAATTTTAAAAGACAAAGAGTTAGAAATAAAATAAAAACTTTTAATTTTTATTGCGAACACGGCTTGCTTTGAGTTGTTGTCGCTGAAAGGTTTACAGATTGATCATGTAATTTGCAAGACGTAGGCTCTATTGCAACTAGATTTAACTGATGGATTAAATTTGTCCTGCGCGTATGCCTGAGCAAAATCATGTTTTGTTTGTGTCTTGTGTTTACATTGGGATAATTTAGCTAGATAACACCAGAAATCCCGGAAACACCTAATCTGCCTTGAAATTTTAAAACCTAAACGTTAGAACAAAATTTACAACAATTCGAGGCAAAGAAAAAAAAACAGTAACTAAGGGGGTCTTTATGCTTTTCTGGTCTTCGTTTTAAATACATTGTTTTGCCTACCTGGAACTTAATCTAAATATAAAACTAAATATAATTCGAGGCAAAAAAAGGAAAAAAATCTGAATATAAGGAGTCTTCGTTTTTGGGTCTTCGTTTCCGGGTCTTTGTTTTTGGGTCTTTGATTTCGGGTCTTTGTTTTCGGGTCTTTGTTTTCGGATCTTTGTTTTCGGATCTTCGTTTTTGGGTTTTTGTTTTCGGGTCTTTGTTTTTGGATCTTTTTTTTCGGATCTTTGTTTTTGGGTCTTCGTTCTTTGGTTTTTGTTTTCTCGTCTTCGTTTTCGGGTCTTTGTTTTCGGGTCATTGTTTTCGGGTCTTTGTTGTCGGGTCTTCGTTTTCGGGTCTTCGTTTTCGGGTCTTTGTTTTCGGATCTTCATTTTCATTACATTGTTTTGTCTACCTTGAAGTTATTCTAAATATGAAATTAAAAATAAATCGAGGGGAAAAAAAGGAAAAAAAATAACTGAAAGATGATTTTTAAGATGATTTTCACGGTCTTAATTTCATTGGTAGGAAGTCTCCCTCGCTTGAGGGACCTACCAGTCTTCATATTGAACCAAAAACACCATCAAATGCGCCAGTATGGCTTTGGAATTTCGTATTATAAAATCTAAATGATATAAACTTTTGACCACGGGCGCTAGGATAAGGTCAGTATATATTTAATGATTTATAGTGTGGTAGCTAGTATTACAAATACTGACCGTTAATTTCACCGAATTGTATCCGAATCGTCCTTTACTATTCGTGACAAATGCTATAGCTAGTTACCGTTACTTTCATCGAATTGAATACTAACCCTTAGATAGGGTAAGATCTGCCGACTCCGAAGCATTTTAAAAATCTGAATATGTACTTACATACACGATTTTCCTCAGAATTTTCCATTCTTCAACTGATCATTCGCAACTGTGCACTACGTTATGACGACGTGATCAAAAGTAACGCCATCAAACGATATCTACGACCCACAAATAGATTTTGCCTCACTTGTTTAACGGACGCTACTCAATGAGCTGTCACATGATTTTCGCTTAGCCGGCGGTTTTATATTTCATTCGTGTTATGTCAAATTCGGATCTCGCTTATATTACTAAAGTTAATTCTTAGTATTTGTAATACTAGCTGCCACACTATGAATCATTAAATATATACAGATCTTATCCTAGCGCCCGTGGAAAGAGATTGCCACATTACTTTGATTACTCTTATTTTAGCGACCAATGGCGGATTTTGAAATCATTACCAGGCTTCTACCGTGAGGTGGAAACGATTCTTTAAAATTGGCCTCACGTCCATTCTTTTTTAAAATTTGCTGAAGAAGGTGAAAGAAAGACAAGCCAAACTGCTCTATTTTCGGCTTTCGACTGAACGATCGATTGCGCAATCTCCTCAGTCTTGAAATAGCTTTTCTCCTTTTTGTTAATTTCTTGAAAACCAAAACTTTTGTTGAAAAACCGATTGCACTCCATTAGTAACTGCTGAAACGCTTACAATGGACCAAATATGAAAGAATTTCATTTTTTTTTTTCAAAATTGGCCACCAAATGGTCGATTTTTATAGAGACCGACTCTTAAGTTTCAATCATCATGTGCAAAGTAAGTATACACATACGAAGGGAAACGTAACAGATCAAGAATGTGACACAGATTAGGAGAATGTGTCGATAATCATTCCTCAGTGAGTCATGCTCTCTTTTCGGACGAAAACAACTATTTAACTGATTAACTGACGTAAAGAGATCTATGCTTCTCTTGTCTTTGACGAGGCCAACAGCCAAGGGGCCGTCCTACATTTCACAAAGAGCATAAAGGTCGTGACTTGTGCAGACAGTTCATTCAAACTTAGACAACGATTCGTACATAAGTTTAGTCAAGTAACGGTCCCCAAATAACTACTGCGAGGGGGACTATGAGTGACTTTAATGAGATTTGTGGCATTCATGACGGGGAAAAGAACGAAGCTGTGCAGGGATGTAGGCATTTTGGCGTCACCACAGGCAAAGAACTTTTCATGGTTGTATGGTTCATATACACGGATTCAAAACCAAAATTCTAATCTGCATGCATGTGTGGCCTCTCTACCTGTCAATAACAATTGAGCCAGCTGACAGTTAATGTAACAGTTATAATCAGTTAAAAACTAAGTTCGTTGAAACTTGGAACTGAAAATTTTAAGAAAAGTGAAGTGGACTTTATAAAATCACTACACGCTTTTTTGTGGAGGACCAGTAAACTTGGCCGAGGTTCGTTGATCTTTATTTTTTGGCGATTAGAGCCTCAAATTATTCTTAAATTATTCTTATCGCTTGGTAAAGTTTTTAAAAATTAGCTACCGAGCCCGAGCCTTTTCAACTTGTTCTTAAATTGTTCTTAAATTTTGGCCAATCTGATCCTCGTTGTTCTTATAAACGGTAAGGTTTTTCTTATAAAAAAGCGTGTACAATGTGATATGCATTTGATTTGACATTTCAAGTAAAGCACTTAGGCTAAACAAAAACCATATGTACATATGGTAGGAAAGATTTTTAGACTGAATCTATTCCGACAAAAACTATTATATGATTCAAGTACTTTTAGAAAGCCACTGCTTGAGATAATAAAAAGATCAGTGATGAGTCTTTCAACTTGTTCAAATGCTTTTCTTTAATATTAGCAGCAATTAAGACACAATCTGTTAAATGTGGTAGCTTTAAAGTTTAGACTGACGCAATATTTGGTTGATTTTCACAGAGTTCAACTTTCGGAAAAGCTAAGCTTATTTAGGCAATATTACTTCGATCTATGCTAAAAGCAGTGCTTTCTCCATCTATTTCCTTACGCTCTCAAGTGCACGGTCGGAAGGCGCGCGAGTGTCAGTCGAGGTCGGGTTGAAGGGCAAATTGACCCCCCGTTTTGCTGTTCAAAGCCTTTGCTAGCAAAAGCCCCTTCTTTCTTTGGCGAGAATGGAAACGAACCTGCCGAACGAGTCCAGTTGCAGTTCACAAAGTCAACCCGGGCACTCTGATTCAGTCATTACACCGGCACAAAAAACGGCTTCTTTAGGTTTTATGTTTTGTAACCCGCTTTGTTAGTTCTCGGTACTAAAAATATAAGATCGTTGAAAAAATTGAATAAGCGCCGCTTGATAAATTGCATGTGAAAAAAAAATTATTTAAGCTCGATACGACACTCAACGATAGTAAATTTCAGTTTAGTGCAAACGTTTCAACGTTCGTTTGTTTGCCAGAACTTTCAGAAAACATTTTGCATTGCATTTCCCGACTCAGTGTGGTAAATGCATGCCATAAACAAACTCGTTTTATACCACGGAAATACGTGACGCGTGTCACATAAACATTTCATATTAGAAAACTTTTTGCAGCATCGAGAATATATTCTGACTGAGTGCGGTAATACTAACAACATTTGAAGCGCTCTTAAGAAAAAATCTTTCTAATTTTTTTTCATTTCGCGCTTCATTCAAAGCAAACCGTTTTCCAGTAACATTTTAACAATAGAATACATGACGCGTGTCACATAAACATTTCTTTTAAAAAAACTTTTTGCAGCATCAAGAATATACTCTGACTGAGGACTAATAACATTTGAAGCTCTCTTAAAAAACGTCTGTATAACTTTTTTTTTCATTTCGCACTTCATTCCGACAGACAACCTCCTATCCGAAAGTTCAGACCAAATTTGCCCAAACGTTTACTGCATGCAAAAATATAAACATGTCATATTATAAAACTATCATATCCCTTTTACCAAAATATAATTCACGATCACCAGAATGAAAATCCTGTATTTTGGACGAGATATTTCCATTTTGATTGAGCTGGTGAAGCCGTTTTGATTAAATATATTGAATTAATATATTCAAAATGTATGCAAGTTCGAGCAAATGACGTTATTTGTCCACCAATTCTGGCTGATGCATTTCTTATGATTTGTATGTCGGTTCTTTTCATTACTCATTTCCTTTCATTAATTTGAATTGCTAGAAGCTAACTGTTCCTTTCATTACGTAACAACGCAAAGCATGTTCCATGCACGATATTTCTTTTAAGTTATTTTATATATCTAGGGCGTTAACAGGAAAAGGGATTACTCTATTGGTTGGTAAAATCAAGCCGATCGAGTGTTGTTGCGCGTGCAATATTAAAAATCCCCATATAACTCAACGCTGGGAATTCATAAATCCCGTTAAATAGACTAACTAACCTGCAAAGTGTTTGGAAACCAAAATTTGCTAATTAATCACAATTAAGACATTCAAGACATGACTGGAACTTAATCAAAAAGCTGAATTAGCTTTAGTTTCGCTCTAACTTCAAGCTATATTTCTACACTTGTTTGATTTGTTTTCACTGAACACACACACATAATAGGATAGCAAGCACTTCAAATTCAATTCAAATGATAGACTAGAGAGATTGAATCGAGCAAAAATAGTGCCCACACGAAATGCAGTAAGGCGAGATTTGTCACAGGAAAAAATACTATCTCGAATTTTTGGCAATTGCGCAGGCCCGTATTATCAGGGATGTTTTTTTTTCTTAATCTAGTTTCTTCCAAAATATTACTAAATTCCTAATTCACTCTTTAATTGATCCAATTCATTGACAGAGGCATGCTTGAAGTAGTTGGATTCACTTTTAAAAATACTCGATTCCTGTTAGTTCCACGACACCCTTTTTCTGTTATTTGTCTGCATATGTATAGACGCGATACCACAACTGCTCGCCATTAAAGACACGATTTGTTTCCTATCTTTTGTCTGCAAGTTCCTTGATTGTCCATTTCTTTACAGGTTGGACGTGCTTTTACGAACGAAAAACAGAGAACTTCAAACTAGGTTTGGCGGTGATTTGCCAAAACTATTTTTAATTAAACCTTAGGTATATAGTTTTTAAAAAAAAAAACTATTGAATGCGTCGGCGAGTAATATAAACTTGAAGTATTATATGATAAATAAATTATCGTCGCCGTGAGATGATGGGAAAAGCTGACGTTTCGAGCGTTAACCCTTCGTCTGATTTTTAATTAACTGGAAAACATTCATTATCTTAACGTATTTTGCTCTACTTAAAACAAGCAGTTGAGCTGAGTGAAGATGCAAGTGATATTTCATACTTCAATAAACTTAATTTACTGTCAGCATCTTAAAGATGTACTATTTTTTCAAAATTTCTGATCTATGTAAAACTAGACTTTTACTCCACAATTTTTTCACATTTAATTGACTTTATAAGATCAGTTCACCCACGAACCAAGGGCTAGAAGTTGACTTCAAATATATGGTTGATTCAGAGTTCAAAAAGCGGAGGGGTTGGCACAGTGGTAAGATCTCTGCCTCCCAATCCTGAGGTCCCCGGTTCGATGGCTGCCTGAGGCGCCTATATATGCTTCCGGTCCGCTGGGAGTAAACTGATCATTGTAAAGCGCCTTTGAACATGCA